>JAVJIF010005070.1:65000-113592 GCA_038442645.1 Agave tequilana | reverse complement strand
TTCATTTATTTTGTTTTAGGTTTTTGGAAAAATCAAAGAAAATAGGAATTTGGGATATTTGTATTGGTTTTCATTCTCTATCTTTTACAAGAGTTTTCCCAAGTATTTTCTTTGAGTTCTTATTTTCCAACACCTAGTTTTCCACTGTTGAGCTTATCATCTATCCTATTCTATTAGGATCTTGTTTTGTGGAAAAGAGGAAAGAGGAGTTGTTTGTGGTTGAAACATACCACTAGTTGTAAACCCTCATTTGTTTGTTGTATCCCTCTTGGTGAGGTTGATTGAGTGGTTGGTTTGCTCCCTCTTTGGTAGAGGTTGATACTTGTGGTATGCTCCCTCTAGTGTGAGGTGGAGATTGGTTGTAACCCTCTTCGGTAGAGGTGTTAGTTGTTGGCTTACCCCTCGGTTGTGAGGTGGTTGTTTGAGAGAGGAGTTCGGTACTCCAAGAGTTGTAACAAACCTCCTCGGTGGAGGTTCCCTTGGTGGGAGATAGTGGATTGGAAATCCTTCACGGTGGTGAAGGCAGGGATGTAGAGCTAGGGGCTCGAACCTCGAAACATATCTTATCTTAGTGTTTGATCCATTGTCTCTCTAACTCTTTCTCTCTTTTTTTTTGTGCAAAGCATCTTCAATCAGTTCATTCACATCTTTATTGCTTGCATTTTTGCCTTGCATATATTCATATTGCTACATCTCTTATATGCTTGGATTGTTTGTGTGTGCCTCACTTATACTTAACCAACAAGAGCTTCACATAGCTCCTCAACCCATATCTAGGGGAATCAAGAGGAGTTAGTCCAGAGCCCTTCACGGGGAATTCGGCTACACTTGTTGTGTTGTATTAAGTGTGTTGCAATATTAGTTTTTAATCTTCCGCATTTAGCGTATTTAGTTTCTAGATTAGCATTAACACCTATTCACCCCCCCTCTAGATGTGTTTCAATTGGTATCAGAGCCTACGCTCCTGATACTTAGGCTTAACATCCTAGGAGTGAGATCCTTGCTTGCTAATCTACATTTGCATTTGCTTGTTGCACACATATAGTTTACACCCATGGATTTCTTTTCACCTCCCATGTTCGATGCCTCCAACAGTGACACATGGAAATATAGGATGTCTATGTATCTAAAGACCCTAGGATTGCATGTTTTTCTTGTCGCTACCAAGAGATGTTATCTTGGTGACCGCAAGCATATAGGGGCCAATGCACAAGCCCTTGAGGCTATTAGAAGCACTTTATCTAAAGATTATCTTATACGTGTTTCTAACTTTGTTTCCGCATTTGCAGTGTGGAACATGTTGACCACCACAACCACTACCTCCGAGCTTCAATTGCCAATTCAACCGGAGGAGTCTAGTGGAGAATCCGACTCACAATGCTTCATGGTCCAAGGGAATGAATCCCTTGAGGTACAATCGGAAACTCAACTAGATAGTTTTGATTCTAGTTCTTCATGTGATGAATATGTTAATGCTAATACTTTGAATGAAGAACTATCTATTGTTTGTGAAAAATTAATTGAAAAATATAAGGTTTTGAAAAAGAAAAATCTAGAAATTGAAAAAGAAAATAAAAGTTTGCATTCTAGACTTGACAAGGTTTTGCAAGAGAAGGTGAGGTCCATAATGAAAGGGATTCATTGTGATCTCAACTAGACCTTGTTCTAAAAGAAAATGAGTTTCTAAAATCTAAAAATGATTGTGAAATAATTTTGAAGAAAATGAAAACTTATCTTCAAAAGTTGATTTTGTTTTAAAGGAGAATGTTGCTTTGAAAAATAAAATAATTTCAATTTCAAATGATTTAAATATTTGTTTAGAGAAAAATGAAGTTTTGCAAAATAGGATTGCTGAACATGTTTGCCATGCTAGTATAGTTTCACACACTTCACCTATTGCATGCTCCACTTCTTCTTTGATTGAAAATGATATAAATTTAATTAAGAAGAAAATAGATTGTTTGGGCTCCACTTTGAGCCAATGTGCCAAGAGCCATACACATTTGGAATCCTTGTTTCGAAAGAAGCAAGTTCCTATTATGCATGCACACCATCCATGGCATACACGTGCTTCCCACGGTCACCACCATCACACGTATGCTCATGTGTACAAATGTACACATTGTGGACGTATGGGTCACCTTGCTAAATTTTGATTTGATAGATTACATGCTTCAAATTTAGCAACTAAGTTTGTTTGGGTTAGAGAAGGTACTAACCCTCATGGACCCAAAAGACAATGGGTACCAAAGACCACCCCTCCTATTTGTGATGTAGGTGTGGGCTCTCACATGACGTGAGAGTTGCCGTACCTTGGAGTGGATGCGTTCCGAGCTTCATGGAAATCAATTGGATGCATCACTTTCAAGGGATGTTTGGTGGGAAGACCACCTTGGTTTGGAGAACTAGAGCGGTGCCCTCATTAGTTTTGGTATCAAATCTCTAACTCCTTGTTTTTATTAGCATGCTTTTCATGTTCATCATTTATAGCATGTCATTGTTTATTGTTCATTATGCTATGTCATGTTTATTAGATTAGTCATATACATGTTTAGTTGTTTTGAGACACCCATGTTCAATATGGATTTATATTTATGTGCTCTCACCTTATTGTTTGAACTAATATGTATATCCTAGATAGAATGCATATGCATACACATAATGATCATATGAAGGTTTATGAGTTGTATTTCATATTCATTGTTTATAGCATGTTTTATTGTTTAAAGATTATTATGAAAATGCCATGATTATTAGACCCTTGACATGTATGTATAGCCCATTTTGAGACACCCATGTTTAATATGGATCATATTTTTGTGTTCTCACCATTGTTTAGCTAGCATGTTTATCATAGCTCTAATAACATGTGGACTTTTTTAATAATCATGTTTATGTTTCTTCATGATGATTTATATCTCGTTTTGTGCTTCATGTTTTTGATTACATGTTTAGATGTTAGTTTTCATTAAAATGAAGTATATACTTGTACATATAGTGGGTCACAAATAGATCTATATATGTTTGTGCTTGAATGCTTGTTTGTACCCATTAGATATGTTAGTATAGTCTAGTTTTGATGATTCATACATTTTAGACTTATATTCCCATTTTTTGAATTTGTTTTATGATCAAGTGTTTTCATTTCATGTATATGTTTATTTTGCCAAACTTTAAGATATACATGTATACCCTCGAGTCATTTGTTTTTCATGCAAATCTATATTATGGACTCAAATTGTGTTTAGGGATATGTATGTATACTTCTTATGTTGACAAATAATACATATACCTTGAAATGAAATTTGTTTTAATGAAAAATTTAGTTTTTCATGTTATCTATGTTTTCGTGTGTTTATGTTTAACTTCATGTATATGTCCATCTTGTCCAAACTATTAATTATACATATACATCATTTGAGCCATGTGCCTTCATGCATATATTTTGTGGACTCATTGTGTTTTGGATATGTATGTATACTTTAGTTTGTACATGACATACATATACCTTGAAGATTAAATAATTTAGTTTTTCATGTTTTCTTGTTTCAAGAAATATTGAGCCTAGTTGAATACATTCATGATCATGTTATTCACATTGTAGTTGTACACTCACCTTTCTAGTTTGCTCATGTTTTGTTTTCATGAGTTATTATATGCTTCATTGACTTGAGTATTTGATATCATGTGGATTTCTTAGTTTCATGAAAAATAATTTTGTTTTAATTCCTTACTTGAAGGATTTCGTACTAGTTAACAAAATTTTCATTTTAACTAGTTCGTATTCTTCGTTGTGATATGAGGTATACACTTGCTATGATTGTTGTTTCAATTGGTATCATTAAATTCTTTCAATTAGTATCAATTTTGATCTTCTTGTATACTCATATATGTTTGTATGTATGTATGCTTTCTTTTCTAATGGTATCAATTTCAATTGGTATCTAATTATTCATACATATATGTTTTATTTGTGCTTATTATATCCCTATATCTTGAGCACAAATTTTGTTTATGCTAAGCTTGAAAATTTAATGATTATCATATTTCAATTGATTTGTTTTAAATGGTATCTTAATTCAAGCCTATGCATTGTTTTAGTTTGTATTTCATAAAGGGGGAGAAAATTAAATTTTTATATTTCAATTGGTATTTGTATTTCCACTCCCTTGCTTTATGATAGAAAATGAAAATTTCAAATTGATATCTTAAAAATGTTTTCATAAAGATATCTCAAAATTTTGTTTAGAGATAGTATTCAAAAAATTTTGATTTATATTGCCTATATGCAAGAAGAGCTTAACATCTCTTCTACATATAAATTCATGATGAGTGTATCTTGTATTGAGGAGCTTGACAACTCTTCTTTATATGGTACACGTGTGTACGGGGAGCTTCACATCTCCTCTTATGCATTGCATATTGTATGTTATGTGAATTAGGGATTGTCATCCCTCCTTCATGTAATGTACATATGTAGGGAAGCTTCACATCTTCCTCTTCATGAATGTGTATCGCATATACCATTTATTGATTTATGTTCACTTTCGATTGATATCAAGATGCGCTTCTTTGACATATGTTTTATTCGTATCAATGTTTTGTTATTCACCCCTCTTTCTTGTTTCTTTGTTCCATACAAAAGGGGGAGAGGATTTTCTTTTAATGTTTACCCCTTATTGGTCTTTTTGTTTTTGACAAAAAGGGGAGAAGAAAAATTTGTTTTTATGTTTTTACCCCTTTGTTGATGATTGACAAAAAGGGGGAGAAGAATTTGTGTTTATAATTTGTGTTTTATATGCATGTCTTTGTATGCATGTATTTGTTTTTTTTTAGAAAGAAAAAGAACATGTTTTATTAGTTTATTTAATTGGTATCAAGAGCACCACTTGTTTTTGATATCAAGAGTTTTGTCATAGAACATGTTTATATTGTTTATACATTGTCATTCATTGCATATATTTATGTTTATTT
Organism: Agave tequilana; assembly: GCA_038442645.1. NCBI lineage: Eukaryota > Viridiplantae > Streptophyta > Magnoliopsida > Asparagales > Asparagaceae > Agave > Agave tequilana. Next base: position 108,618 of record JAVJIF010005070.1, on the reverse strand, counting down.
GTTTATGCATGAGTTAAGGGGGAGCTTCTTTGAAGCTTAACTTTAATCCGTGCATATATAACTCCATGAGTTTTGTCATCATCAAAAAGGGGGAGATTGTTGGCCCAAAGGCCTTCCACTCTAGTTTGATGATGATTAACTCATGTAGTTTTGTTTACTAATAATCTTGTGTTTTAGTCTCAGATCATTAATCAAGATATTAGTTGGTGATTAGCTTCAACAAAGGAGTTTAGAAGCTTTTCATAGTGATTCTGGTGCCCAAGTTTCTAGATCTCTCATTTGCACTCGGTGGATCACGTTTGGGACTAAGCCGACTTGAAGATGGAAGATCATCAAGAAGACTTAGGTATCCTAGTTTAGTTTAGTGTGTTTTTAGATCCATATTGTAAAGTTTAGAATAGTTGATATGCTCAAGTGCACAATACACACACGTTTTGATTTTGATATGTGTTTTCATGAGTAGTTGATCAAAACAAGTTTAAATGGTTTATATGTATAGAAGATGTTTTCTTTCTATACATGCATGCTTAAACTTCTTATACAAACTTATTTTGATTTTCCTATTCATGTTTGAAAAATACAAGTTTGATGAAATACAAGTGTTGGTTTTTGATAAAATTTGCAAGACACAAAAATGATTTAATATATTTATATATGTCATGAAATTTTTATCACAAGTTTGTTTATCAAAGTAAAATGATAAAACTATTTTTATGGAATGTTTAGAAGAGATAAAAGAATTTTCAAAAATTATTTTTACCCAGGTTCTGACTCAGACTGTGGCTGACAGGCCAGGTCGGTCGACCGCAGGGTCGACCGAACCAAGGGCCGGTCAACCGTTGCGGTCGACCGACGTGCACAGTCATGTGCACGACTGGCAGACACAGATCCGGTCGACCGGACGGTCGACCGGACCAGAGAGCTTTGCTCTCTGTATCTGGGCGGTCGGCTGTGCGGTCGACCGGACCAGAGAGTTGTGCTCTCTGGATCTGGGCGGTCGACCGAACGGTCGATCGGGAGCTCCAACGGTCGGATTTTCGACCGTTGGCGGTCGACCGCTGGTCTGTCAGACTGACAGATCAGCCTAACGGCTGTTTTCTTTTGGGGCTATAAATACCCCATCTCTTCATTGTTTTAACTAAGATTTTTGAGCTGAATTTCCAGAGCCTTTCTTTGTGTTTTAAACAAGTTTTCAAAATAGTTTTTGTGCCAAAAGGATTCATTTATTTTGTTTTAGGTTTTTGGAAAAATCAAAGAAAATAGGAATTTGGGATATTTGTATTGGTTTTCATTCTCTATCTTTTACAAGAGTTTTCCCAAGAATTTTCTTTGAGTTCTTGTTTTCCAAACACCTAGTTTTTCACTCTTGAGCTTATCATCTATCCTATTCTATTAGGATCTTGTTTTGTGGAAAAGAGGAAAGAGGAGTTGTTTGTGGTTGAAACATACCACTAGTTGTAAACCCTCATTTGTTGGTGTATCCCTCTTGGTGAGGTTGATTGAGTGGTTGGTTTGCTCCCTCTTTGGTAGAGGTTGATGCTTGTGGTATGCTCCCTCTAGTGTGAGGTGGAGATTGGTTGTAACCCTCTTCGGTAGAGGTGTTGGTTGTTGGCTTACCCCTCGGTTGTGAGGTGGTTGTTTGAGAGAGGAGTTCGGTACTCCAAGAGTTGTAACAAATCCTCCTCGGTGGAGGTTCCCTTGGTGGGAGATAGTGGATTGGAAATCCTTCACGGTGGTGAAGGCGGGGATGTAGAGCTAGGGGCTCGAACCTCGAAACATATCTTGTCTTAGTGTTTGATCCATTGTCTCTCTAACTCTTTCTCTCTCTTTTTTTCTGCAAAGCATCTTCAATCAGTTCATTCACATCTTTATTGCTTGCATTTGTGCCTTGCATATATTCATATTGCTACATCTCTTATATGCTTGGATTGTTTGTGTGTGCCTCACTTATACTTAACCAACAAGAGCTTCACATAGTACCTCAACCCATATCTAGGGGAATCAAGAGGAGTTAGTCCAGAGCCCTTCACGGGAAATTCGGCTACACTTGTTGTGTTGTATTAAGTGTGTTGCAATATTAGTTTTTAATCTTCCGCATTTAGCGCATTTTGTTTCTAGATTAGCATTAACACCTATTCACCCCCCCTCTAGGTGTGTTTCAATTGGTATCAGAGCCTACGCTCCTAATACTTAGGCTTAACATCCTAGGAGTGAGATCCTTGCTTGCTAATCTACATTTGCATTTGCTTGTTGCACACATATAGTTTATACCCATGGATTGTTTTTCACCTCCCATGTTCGATGCCTCCAACATTGACACATGGAAATATAGGATGTCCATGTATCTAAAGACCCTAGGATTGCATGTTTTTCTTGCCGCTACCAAGAGATGTTATCTTGGTGACCGCAAGCATATAGGGGCCAATGCACAAGCCCTTGAGGCTATTAGAAGCACTTTATCTAAAGATTATCTTATACGTGTTTCTAACTTTGTTTCCGCATTTGCAGTATGGAACATGTTGAACACCACAACCACCACCTCCGAGCTTCAATTGCCAATTCAACCGGAGGAGTCTAGTGGAGAATCCGACTCACAATGCTTCATGGTCCAAGGGAATGACTCCCTTGAGGTACAATCAGAAACTCAACTAGATAGTTTTGATTCTTGTTCTTCATGTGATGAATATGTTGATGCTAATACTTTGAATGAAGAACTATCTATTGTTTGTGAAAAATTAATTGAAAAATATAAGGTTTTGAAAAAGAAAAATCTAGGAATTGAAAAAGAAAATAAAAGTTTGCATTCTAGACTTGACAAGGTTTTGCAAGAGAAGGTTGAGGTCCATAATGAAAGGGATTCATTGTGATCTCAACTAGACCTTGTTCTAAAAGAAAATGAGTTTCTAAAATCTAAAAATGATTGTGAAATAATTTTGAAGAAAAATGAAAACTTATCTTCAAAAGTTGATTTTATTTTAAAGGAGAATGTTGCTTTGAAAAATAAAATAATTTCAATTTCAAATGATTTAAATGTTTGTTTAGAGAAAAATGAAGTTTTGCAAAATAAGATTGCTGCATATGTTTGCCATGCTAGTATAGTTTCACACACTTCACCTATTGCATGCTCTACTTCTTCTTTGATTGAAAATGATATAAATTTAATTAAGAAGAAAATAGATTGTTTGGGCTCCACTTTGAGCCAATGTGCCAAGAGCCATACACATTTGGAATCCTTGTTTCGAAAGAAACAAGTTCCTATTATGCATGCATACCATCCACGGCATACACGTGCTTCCCACGGTCACCACCATCACACGTATGCTCATGTGTACAAATGTACACATTGTGGACGTATGGGCCACCTTGCTAAATTTTGCTTTGATAGATTACATGCTTCAAATTTAGCGACTAAGTTTGTTTGGGTTAGAGAAGGTACTAACCCTCATGGACCCAAAAGACAATGGGTACCAAAGACCACCCCTCCTATTTGTGATGTAGGTGTGGGCTCTCACATGACGTGAGAGTTGCCGTACCTTGGAGTGGATGCGTTCCGAGCTTCATGGAAATCAATTGGATGCATCACTTTCAAGGGATGTTTGGTGGGAAGACCACCTTGGTTTGGAGAACTAGAGCGGTGCCCTCATTAGTTTTGGTATCAAATCTCTAACTGCTTGTTTTTATTAGCATGCTTTTCATGTTCATCATTTATAGCATGTCATTGTTTATTGTTCATTATGCTATGTCATGTTTATTAGATTAGTCATATACATGTTTAGTTGTTTTGAGACACCCATGTTCAATATGGATTTATATTTATGTGCTCTCACCTTATTGTTTGAACTAATATGTATATCCTAGATAGAATGCATATGCATACACATAATGATCATATGAAGGTTATGAGTTGTATTTCATATTCATTGTTTATAGCATGTTTTATTGTTTAAAGATTATTATGAAAATGTCATGATTATTAGACCCTTGACATGTATGTATAGCCCATTTTGAGACACCCATGTTTAATATGGATCATATTTTTGTGTTCTCACCATTGTTTAGCTATCATGTTTATCACAGCTCTAATAACATGTGGACTTTTTTAATAATCATGCTTATGTTTCTTCATGATGATTTATATCTCGTTTTGTGCTTCATGTTTTTGATTACAGTTTAGATGTTAGTTTTCATTAAAACGAAGTATATACATGTACATATAGTGGGTCACAAATAGATCTATATATGTTTGTGCTTGAATGCTTGTTTGTACCCATTACATATGTTAGTATAGTCTAGTTTTGATGATTCATACATTTTAGACTTATATTCCCATTTTTTGAATTTGTTTTATGATCATGTGTTTTCATTTCATGTATATGTTTATTTTGCCAAACTTTAAGATATACATGTATACCCCTCGAGTCATTTGTTTTTCATGCAAATCTATATTATGGACTCAAATTGTGTTTAGGGATATGTATGTATACTTCTTATGTTGACAAATAATACATATACCTTGAAATGAAATTTGTTTTAATGAAAAATTTAGTTTTTCATGTTATCCATGTTTTTTGTGTGTTTATGTTTAACTTCATGTATATGTCCATCTTGTCCAAACTATTAATTATACATATACATCCTTTGAGCCATGTGCCTTCATGCATATATTTTGTGGACTCATTGTGTTTTGGATATGTATGTATACTTTAGTTTGTACATGACATACATATACCTTGAAGATTAAATAATTTAGTTTTTCATGTTTTCTTGTTTCAAGAAATATTGAGCCTAGTTGAATACATTCATGATCATGTTATTCACATTGTAGTTGTACACTCACCTTTCTAGTTTGCTCATGTTTTGTTTTCATGAGTTATTATATGCTTCATTGACTTGAGTGTTTGATATCATGTGGATTTCTTAGTTTCATGAAAAATAATTCTGTTTTAATTCCTTGCTTGAAGGATTTCGTACTAGTTAACAAAATTTTCATTTTAACTAGTTCGTATTCTTCGTTGTGATATGAGGTATACACTCGCTATGATTGTTGTTTCAATTGGTTTCATTGAATTCTTTCAATTGGTATCAATTTTGATCTTCTTGTATACTCATATATGTTTGTATGTATGTATGCTTTCTTTTCTAATGGTATCAATTTCAATTGGTATCTAATTATTCATACATATATGTTTTATTTGTGCTTATTATATCCCTATATCTTGAGCACAAATTTTGTTTATGCTAAGCTTGAAAATTTAATGATTATCATATTTCAATTGATTTGTTTTCAATTGGTATCTTAATTCAAGCCTATGCATTGTTTTAGTTTGTATTTCATAAAGGGGGAGAAAATTCAATTTTCATATTTCAATTGGTATTTGTATTTCCACTCCCTTGCTTTATGATAGAAAATGAAATTTTCAAATTGATATCTTAAAAATGTTTTCATAAAGATATCTCAAAATTTTGTTTAGAGATAGTATTCAAAAATTTTTGATTTATATTGCCTATATGCAAGAAGAGCTTTACATCTCTTCTACATATAAATTCATGATGAGTGTATCTTGTATTGAGGAGCTTGACAACTCTTCTTTATGTGGTACACGTGTGTAGGGGGAGCTTCACATCTCCTCTTATGCATTGCATATTATATGTTATGTGAATTAGGGCTTGTCATCCCTCCTTCATGTAATGTACATATGTAGGGAAGCTTCACATCTTCCTCTTCATGAATGTGTATCGCATATACCATTTATTGATTTATGTTCACTTTCGATTGATATCAAGATGCACTTCATTGACATATGTTTTATTCGTATCAATGTTTTGTTATTCACCCCTCTTTCTTATTTCTTTGTTCCATACAAAAAGGGGGAGAGGATTTTCTTTTAATGTTTACCCCTATTGGTCTTTTTGTTTTTGACAAAAAGGGGAGAAGAAAAATTTGTTTTTATGTTTTTACCCCTTTGTTAATGATTGACAAAAAGGGGGAGAAGAATTTGTGTTTATAATTTGTGTTTTATATGCATGTCTTTGTATGCATGTATTTGTTTTTTTTTAGAAAGAAAAAGAACATGTTTTATTAGTTTATTTAATGTGTATCAAGAGCCCCACTTGTTTTTGATATCAAGAGTTTTGTCTTAGAACATGTTTATATTTTTTATGGATTATCATTCATTGCATATATTTATGTTTATTTGTTTATGCATGAGTTAAGGGGGAGCTTCTTTGAAGCTTAGCTTTAAACCATGCATATATAACTCCATGAGTTTTGTCATCATCAAAAAGGGGGAGATTGTTGGCTCAAAGGCCTACCACTCTAGTTTTGATGATGATTAACTCATGTAGTTATGTTTACTAATATTCTTGTGTTTTTAGTCTCAGATCATTAATCAAGATATTAGTTGGTGATTAGCTTCAACAAAGGAGTTTAGAAGCTTTTCATAGTGATTCTGGTGCCCAAGTTTCTAGATCTCTCATATGCACTCGGTGGATCACGTTTGGGACTAAGCCGACTTGAAGATGGAAGATCATCAAGAAGACTTAGGTATCCTAGTTTAGTTTAGTGTGTTTTTAGATCCATATTGCAAAGTTTAGAATAGTTGATATGCTCAAGTGCACAATACACACACGTTTTGATTTTGATATGTGTTTTCATGAGTAGTTGATCAAAACAACTTTAAATGGTTTATATGTATAGTAGATGTTTTCTTTCTATACATGCATGCTAAAACTTCTTATACAAACTTATTTTGATTTTCCTATTCATGTTTGAAAAATACAAGTTTGATAAAATACAAGTGTTGGTTTTTGATAAAATTTGCAAGACACAAAAATGATTTAATATATTGATATATGTCTTGAAATTTTTATCACAAATTTGTTTATCAAAGTAAAATGATAAAACTATTTTTATGGAATGTTTAGAAGAGATAAAAGAATTTTCAAAAATTATTTTTACCTATGTTCTGACCCAGACTGTGGCTGACAGGCCAGGTCGGTCGACCGCAGGGTCGACCGAACCAAGGGCCGGTCGACCGTTGCGGTCGACCGTGCACAGTCGTGTGCACGACTGGCAGACACAGATCCGGTCGGCCGGACGGTCGACCGGACCAGAGAGCTTTGCTCTATGTATCTGGGCGGTCGGCCGTGCGGTCGACCGGACCAGAGAGCTGTGCTCTCTGGATCTGGCGCGGTCGACCAGAATGGTCGACCGGGAGCTCCAACGGTCGGATTTTCGACCGTTGGCGGTCGACCGACCGGTCGACCGCTGGTCTGTCAGACTGACAGATCAGCCTAACGGCTAGTTTTTTTTGGGGCTATAAATACCCCATCTCTTCATTATTTTAACTAAGATTTTGAGCTGAATTTCCAGAGCCTTTCTTTGTGTTTTAAACAAGTTTTCAAAATAGTTTTTGTGCCAAAAGGATTCATTTATTTTGTTTTAGGTTTTTGGAAAAATCAAAGAAAATAGGAATTTGGGATATTTGTATTGGTTTTCATTCTCTATCTTTTACAAGAGTTTTTCCAAGTATTTTCTTTGAGTTCTTGTTTTCCGAACACCTAGTTTTCCACTCTTGAGCTTATCATCTATCCTATTCTATTAGGATCTTGTTTTGTGGAAAAGAGGAAAGAGGAGTTGTTTGTGGTTGAAACATACCACTAGTTGTAAACCCTCATTTGTTTGTTGTATCCCCCTTGGTGAGGTTGATTGAGTGGTTGGTTTGCTCCCTCTTTGGTAGAGGTTGATGCTTGTGGTATGCTCCCTCTAGTAACAGGTGGAGATTGGTTGTAACCCTCTTCGGTAGAGGTGTTGGTTGTTGGCTTACGCCTCGGTTGTGAGGTGGTTGTTTGAGAGAGGAGTTCGGTACTCCAAGAGTTGTAACAAACCCTCCTCGGTGGAGGTTCCCTTGGTGGGAGATAGTGGATTGGAAATCCTTCACGGTGGTGAAGGCGGGGATGTAGAGCTAGGGGCTCGAACCTCGAAACATATCTTGTCTTAGCGTTTGATCCATTGTCTCTCTAACTCTTTCTCTCTCTTTTTTTTGTGCAAAGCATCTTCAATCAGTTCATTCACATCTTTATTGCTTGCATTTTTGCCTTGCATATATTTATTGCTACATCTCTTATATGCTTGGATTGTTTGTGTGTGCCTCACTTATACTTAACCAACAAGAGATTCACATAGCACCTCAACCCATATCTAGGGGAATCAAGAGGAGTTAGTCCAGAGCCCTTCACGGGGAATTCAGCTACACTTGTTGTGTGTATTAAGTGTGTTGCAATATTAGTTTTTAATCTTCCGCATTTAGCACATTTAGTTTCTAGATTAGCATTAACACCTATTCACCCCCCCTCTATGTGTGTTTCAAAATATATATACCTATATATATATTAGCTGAAAGTTTGACATTTGGACAAACTTCCTGAGTAAGAGTAGAAACAAGTTTAATTAGTAGTAATTGTACATAAAAACTATGTAATACTACTCCTGGCTCTTTAAAACAATGTTTTCTTCCTGTTTAGGTCATATCTGGCTCTTATAAGTCCAAGTTGAAGCCAATCGGGGCTGAAATTGTGACTTTTGATCAAATTTTCCAATTAAGACTAGAAACAAGTTTAGTAAGTTCTGGCTAATCGGGACTGAACGTTGGACTTTTTGCTGAACTTTTCAATTAACATTAGAAATAAGGTTAATTAGCACCAATTGTACATTAAAACTATGCAATACTACTCCTGACTCTTTAAAATCATATTTTCTCTCTGTTAGGTCATATTCAGCTCATATAAGGCTTAGTTCAGGCCAATCGGGACAGAAAGTCTGACTTTGATCAAACTTCCCTATTTAGACTAGAAATAAGTTTAATTAGTAGTAATTGTACATAAAAACTATGTAATAATACTCCTAGTTCTTGAAAATCGCATTTTCTCCCCGATTGGGCCCTTTTCGGCTCTTATATGACCTAGTTCAGGCCAATCGGGGCTGAACGTTTGACTTTTGGTTAAACTTCCAAATTAATACTAGAAACATGATAAAATAGCAGTAATTTTACATAGAAACTATATAATACAACTCTCAGCACTTGAAAATCATGTTTTCCTCTGATCTGGCCCCTTTTTAGCTCTTATATGGCCTAGTTTAGGTCAATCGGGGCTAAAAATTTGATTTCTTAAAAAAATCCAAATTAAGAATAGAAACAAGTTTAATTAATTGAAATTATATAATAAAAGCTATGTGATACAACTCTCGGCTCTTGAAACCATGTTTTCTCCCTGTTTGGGCCCTATTTGGCTCTTATAAGACCAGTTCAGACCAATTGGGGTTGAAAGCTTGACTTTTAGTTAAACTTCCCAATTAAAATTTGAACCCAGGTTATTTAGTAGTAATTGTACATAGAAACTATGTAATAACACTTTAAGCTATTGAAAACCATATTTCCTCCCATTTGGGCAAATTTTCGCTCTTATAAGACCTAGTTCAGGCTAATAAGGGATGAAGATTTGACTTTTGGTCAAACTTCTAAATTAAACTTGAAACAGGTTTAATTAATAGTAATTATATAAAATTGCAATGTAATACTACCCTCGGCTCTTAAAAACTGCATTTTCTCCCCGTTTGGACCCTATTCAGCTTTGATAAGGCCTACTTCAGGCAAACCAGGACTTTAAAGTTTGACATTTTGTCATATTTCTCAATCAATATTAGAAACAAGGTTAATCAGTGGTACTTGTACATAGAAACTTTGTAATACCATTCATGGCCCTTGAAAACCATATTTTTCTCCTATTTGGTCCCTAACTCGGCTCTTATAAGACCTCGTTCAGGCCAACCAGGGGCTGAAAGTTTGACAAAAGTCAAACTTCCAGATTAAAACTAGAAACAAGTTTAAGTAGTAGTAATTATATATAAAACTATGAAATACTACTCGCGGCTCTTTAAAATCAAGTTTACTCCCTGTTTAAGCCATATCCGGCTCCTAGTTCAGGCCAATTGGGGTGAATGTTTGACTTTTGATCAAACTTCCCAAATAAGACTAGAAATAAGTTTAATTAGAAGTAATTATATATAAAAACTATGTAATATGACTCCCATCTCTGGATAATCATATTTTGTCCCTGTTTGGTCCTTATTCGTATCTTATAAGGCCTAATTCAAGCAATCAGGATTTAAAGTTTGATTTTTAGCTAAAATATCCAATTAACACAAGAAACAAGGATAATTAGCATTAATTGTACATAGAAACAATGTAACACCACTCTCAGCTCTCGAAACCATATTTTCCTCCAGTTTGGGCCCTATTTGGCTCTTTTGAGGCATAATTCAGATCAATCGGAGCTGAAAGTTTAACTTTCGGTCAAACTTCCAACTTGAGAATAGAAACAAACTGAATTAGTAGTAGTTATACATAGAAACTATGTGATACTACTTTCATCTCTTGAAAATCATGTTTTCTCCCCGTTTGGCCCTATTATGCTCTTATAAGACCTGGTTAAGGCCAATCGGGGCTGAAAGTTTGACTATTGGTAAAACATTCCAATTAAGGATAGAAACAAATTAGTTTGTAGTCATTATAAATAAAAACAATGTAATACTACTCTCACCTATTGAAAACTTCATTTTCTCCCGTTTGCGACCTATTCGGCTCTTATACGGCTTAGTGCAGGCAATTCAGGGTTAAAAGTTTGATTTTTTTATCAAACTTCCTAATTATCACTAGAAACAAGGTTAATTAGTTGTAATTGAATATAGAAACTATGTAATAACACTCTTAGCTCTTGACGACAATATTTTCCTTTCGTTTGGACCCTATTTGGCTCTTATAAGGCCTAGTTAAGGCCAATAAGGGCTGAAGGTTTGACTTTTCATCAAACCTCCCAATTAAGATTAGAAACAAGTTTAATTAGTAGTAATTATACATAAAAACTATGTAATACTACCCCAGCTCTTAAAAACTGCATATGCTTTCTTCCTGTTTGGACCCTATTGGGTTCTTGTAAGACCTAGTTCAAGCCAATTCGGGGCTGAAAGTTTGACGTTTAGTCAAACCTCTAAATTAATAATAGAAACTAGTTTAATTAGTAGTAGTCATACATATATAAACTATGTGATACTACTCCTGGCTCTTAAAAACCATATTTTCTCCCCGTTTGGGCCTTTCTCAGCTCTTATGAGGCCTGGTTCAGGCCAGTCGAGGCTGAAAGTTTGACTTTTGATAAAATTTTCTAATTAAGACTGGAAACAAGTTTAATAGTGATAATTATACATAAAAACTATGTAATATACTCTTGGCTATTGGAAACTGCATTTCTCTTTATTTGGACCCTATGGCTAATCGGGGTTGAAAGTTTGACTTTTGGTTAAACTTTCAATTACCCTAGATAAATACTCATCATTTAGGATAGACTTTAAAGCATGAAGGGCTTTTGCATTAGCCTCAAGGTTTTTGTCATTTAAAAAATATTAATATTTAATGGTGGTAAGATAAACATCAATACCAAGGGCTTTGAGATACATAGACAACTTAACTTTCTAACAACTTAACTTTCCAAGTTTGGGAGTTAAGAATATCAAACATAGATGGTGCAATGAAACCATGTGTGTGTACAAATATTATGATTAGCAAAAATAGGATCATTAACTCTAGGTTGTTAGATCCAAGTCAAGAGCACCAAGCTCTCGTACCACTTCTGGATCACCTAGAGGGGGTGAATAAGTGATGTACTAATCAAATGCAAGAAAATGTGGAATTAAAAACATATTATTCAAATAAACTATCACACAACGCATAACCAAAGAGTGAAACCGAATTCCGGTGAAGGGTTCTGAACTTCTTCTCAAGATTCCTCTAGATTAAGAGTTGAGGTGCGACTATAGCTCTCTTGGTTAAATACTAGTATGAGCATATACAAAATATCAAGCATGCAAAGATAGACAAGAATTAAAAGCATGCAAGATATCAAATAATCCTAAGCATGTTTATCTATTTAGCACAAGTAATATCCAGCATGTAGTAAATGAGTACAAATATAATAAGCATGAAAGATAAAAGAACAAGTGAGTTGAGAGAGAGAGATGAGCAATCGCCAACACGGGAGATTTGTTTCGAGGTTCGAGCCACTTGCTCTACATCTCCTTCTTCACCGCAATGAAGGATTTTCACTAAAAATGACCCCGCAAGATCACTTGGTGCCGCAACACCTACAATGAGCTTCCACAAGAACTCTTGGACCCGTAAGTCCCTAACTTGTTCCCTCAAGGACAACACACAATACGAACCCACAAGTTCGCCGAGGCCGCAACCTCCAACTTCTCCAAATATAAAATTGGAACACTTGATGATCACTTCTCTTAATAACCAATAAATACTCTAATAATAAAGATCCTAGAGGATGGATATAGCAACAGATAGGCTCAAGCTTGTTTGAGAAACACTAGATTGATTTAAGAGAGAAAAGCTCAAGAAAATCTTTTGAAAAACTAAAGAGAATCACTCTTGATAAACTCTCTATTTGATATGAAAATGAAGCTCTAAAACTTATTGAGAAACTCTGTGAAAAAGCTCTTGAAGACACTTGTAAAAATCTTTTACAAAAACTGATCAAAGACCCATTTATATAGCCATCAGAAAACTAGCCGTTATGGCCCAGATTGGCCTATCAGTTGACCGACCAACAATCATTTTTCTGATCGTTGGGGTTGTCGGCCGACCGCACCTAAGCCATGCTCTGTCAGTCAACCGGTCGGTCGACCGCGACACAACAGAGACAAACTGTCGCTCAATTGGTCGATCAAACAGCCATCACTTCAAAAGGCGCATCCAGCCGACATAATTCAAAAGTAAAGATTCTCAGAGGAACAAAGCAATAAAAGTAAAAATGGACAGAGCACAAAGCAACAAAAGTAAAATTGGACAGCGCACTTACCTCCAAAGGCGCACAATTCAAAAGCAGATTCCCTCCAGCTCAAAAGCGTTCATTAAAAGAAGACAAAGGAGACAACATCTCAGAAAAAGCACTAATACAGACAGAGACAGCACATCACGCATGCATAAAGTAGATTCCTCCAGCTCAAAAGCAAATCAAAAGAAGACAAAGCCAGTTGCACTCGTTCAAAGAAGACAACTCATCGTGTAATAATTCATCACTCTCTAGAAGACTCGGCACTCTCCTATAAATCTGGTGCCCCTCCATTCATATCGGATCATCAGCTACTATTAGCCATTAACTACAAACCAACCACAACTACCCTCCTCAATCTACCTTCTCAAATTCTCAAGCTGTATTCCTATCTTATCTTGTATCCAGTTTCAAAGGTTATTGTATCAAGACAAGCATTGTAAGTTCAAATCCCATCTGTAATTTTCATTTGAAATATTAATATCATCATCTTTGTCCAAATTACTTCTGTCTATTTTTCGCCTTTTTTCCTACTGGGTAAATCTGGTATCAGAGCCATTATTCTTACATTGTTAGTCATCATTAGTGCATATCAATTGCCATCTTGCATTCTGCATTAGCGTTGGTAAGCGTTGGTAAGCTTGTAAGTCCGTTGGTAAGCCCGCAGAGTGAATAGGGTGTTCCAGGCATAGTGTTCCCGTGTTCCCGTTAAAGTTAGAATTGCATTATACATTTGAACATGCATTAATTATGGCTAATATAGTAAGGAAGATGATTCTAGGTTCCAATTCATCCTCAGGATCAAATAAGAAAATAATAAGTAGAGAGGACATAATTCATGAAGACTATTTAGAATGGAAAATTCCAAATGAAAAAATAGACAACGCTATAGTATAGGAACATTTGACTTCAAAACTTCATACACAATTAAAGTTCACGAAGAAACATTTAATATTCAGAATAAATTTCAAACCATTCCACTATTATCTACCTTAGCACTACAAGAATTTCTAAAGAAAGGATTTCGTTACATACATTTTGGTCTAATACAAGTAGCCATTAAACCTTTAGTTCATACAGGTGTAGACATTCCTGTGTATACAGCCTTAAGAGACAAAAGACTAAAAGATACAAGTCATCTATTTTGTCTATGATTCAAACAAATATATGTAATGGTCCAGTCTATTTCAATTGTATGCCTAACTACTCTGTATCATTAACAGATCCATTATTCTTAAATTCATTAATCTTAGATATTCATTTACAAGGTGATGAATTTGAAAAAATTACTGAACAAGTAGCTGTTATGTATAAAATATATTTCAAACTAATGAACTCTAACATGAACCCTAAATTCAAAATGATAAATACTTCTATACAAGAAGAAACTGTCTTACTTCAAATTGAGGCCGAACATTCAAAAACCTTTGTCCCCAGAAGATTAAAATGGAACGAAATTACAATTCCAGAGGAATTTAGGATAGAAAATCCTCAGGCTCCTAGAGACATAGAAAGAACAGAAATTTCTGATATTATTGAAGAAAATGATGGAACGGTATTAATACGTTTTAATTCGCTGAGAGAAAGACCTTCAACCTCCTTTAGGTATCTTGAATCCAGTAGAAAATCATGTTCAGATTATTCATTCCAACAACCCATTAAAGTATTTCATAAATCTCCTCTTCCAGAAATGGATCAAGGAAATTACTCTCCGACATCATCACAAATGAAAGGAGACTTTAGTAGTGAGATTAATGTCATTACTAGTGATAAACCATTTATTAATAATAGCTTCGAATTAATGAAAGATTTTAGAGAAGAATCCGAACATTTCAATTGGTTCTCAGAGTTTGATAGAACTTACCACGAGATATTAATAAAAGAATGGATCACTGATATGGAAAAACATAAAATTAATTTTAATTTTGAAATATGGTTAGAATATTATTTAATAAAACAAGGCATTCAAAACCCATATGATCAATCCCGAATTAATGTCCAAACTAGTTTATATAAAAAATGGCAGTTAATAGAGAGAAAATTATACAAAATTACAATGTAATACTACTCTCAGCTCTTAAAAACTGCATTTTAAGACCTAAACAGACTTTTGGTCAAACTTCTAAATTAAGTAGTAATTATACAAAATTACAATGTAATACTACTCTCGGCTCTTAAAAACTGCATTTTCTCCCCGTTTGGACCCTATTCAACTTTGATATGGTCTAGTTCAGGCCAACTAGGACTTTAAAGTTTGACTTTTGGTTAAATTTTTCAATCAATATTAGAAACAAGGTTAATCAGTTGTACTTGTACATAGAAACTTTGTAATACCATTCACGGACCTTAAAAACCATATTTTTCTCCTGTTTGGTCCCTAACTCGGCTCTTATAAGGCCTCGTTTAAGCCAACTAGGGGCTGAAAGCTTGACAAAAGTCAAACTTCCAGATTAAAACTAGAAACAAGTTTAAGTAGTAGTAATTATATATAAAACTATGAAATACTACTCGCGGCTCTTTAAAATCAAGTTTACTCCCTGTTTAAGCCACATCCGGCTCCAAGTTCAGGCCAATCGGGGTAAAAGTTTGACTTTTGATCAAACTTCCAAATAAAACTAGAAACAAGTTTAATTAGAAGTAATTATATATAAAAACTATGTATTATGACTCCCATCTCTGGATAATCATATTTTGTCCCTGTTTGGGCTTTATTCGTATTTCATTATTTTTATGTAATGTTTCAATAGGTAGGAGTAGTATTTCATTATTTTTATGTATAATTACTACTGAAAAAATTTGTTTCTATTCTTAATTGGGAAGTTTTACCAAAAGTCAAACTTTCAGCCCCGATTAGCCTGAACCAGGCCTTATAAGAGCAGAATAGGCTCTAAACAGGGAAAACATGGTTTTCAAGAGCTGGGTGTAGTATCATATAGTTTCTATGTATAACTACTACTAACTCAATTTGTTTCTATTCTAAAGTTAGAAATTTGACCGAAAGTTAAACTTTCAACTCCGATTGACCTGAATTATGCTTTTTTAGAGCCGAATGGGGCCCAAACTGGAGGAAAACATGGTTTCGAGAGCTGAGAGTGGTGTTATATAGTTTCTATGTACAATTACTTCTAATTATCCTTATTTCTTGTGTTAATTGGGTATTTTGACTAAAAGTCAAACTTTTAACCCTGATTAGCGTGAGCTACGCCTTATAAGATACGAATAAGGCCCAAATAGGAACAAAATGCGATTATCAAAGACGGGATTCATATTAATTACATAGTTTTATATATAATTACTTCTAATTAAACTTGTTCTAGTCTTAATACGGAAGTTTGATCAAAAGTAAAGCTTTCACCCTGATTGGCCTGAATTAGGAGCCGAATATGGCTTAAACAGGAGTAAACTTAATTTTAAAGAGCCGCGAGTAGTATTATAGTGTTGGCCCAAAGGCCTTCCACCCTAGTTTTGATGATGATTAACTCATGTAGTTATGTTTACTAATAATCTTGTGATGTTTAAGTTTCAGATTCATTAACCAAGATATTAGTTGGTGATTAGCTTCAACAAGGAGTTTAGAAGCTTTTCATAGTGATTCCAGGGCCAAAGCTTCAAGATCACACTTTGCCTAGCCCATGGATGGAGTTTTGGAGCAAGTCAACTTGAAGATGAAGATCATCAAGAAGACTTAGGTATCCTAGTTTAGATAGTGTGTTTTAGATCCATTTGTAAAGCTTAGTATAGTTGATATGCTCAAGTGCACAAACACACACGATTTATGTTTTGGTTTTGGTTTTCATGAATAGTACATCAAAACAAGTTTACTTTATTTCTATGTATATTAGATATGTTCTAGATATACATACATGCTTTAAACTTGCTAGACAAACTTATTTTGACTATCCTATTCATGTATTGAAAAATCAAGTTTGATAAAAATACAAGTTTTGTTTTTGATAGAATTTGCAAGACTCAAAAATGAATGATATGATTGATATATGTCTTGAAATTTTTATCACAAGTTTGTGTTTTAATATAAAATGTTAAAACAAGTTTTGTGGATTTTTAGAAGACTTAAAAGATTTTTCAAAATATTTTGAAACTGTTTTTCTTTCCCAGATTTCTGTTCCAGGCTTCAATCAGTTGACTAAGTCAACTACCTAGTCGACTTGGCTGAAGTCGGTCGACCGGGACGGTCGACCGACGTGCACAAATCTGTGCACGTTTGGAGACACTGGGACGGTTGACCGTCCGGGTCGACCGGGTTGAGAGCAGTGCTCTCTGTTTGTTTGGGTCGACCGGGCCGGTCGACCGTGGTTGCCCAACGGTCACATTTCTGACCGTTGGTGGTCGACCGCGCCGGTCGACCGTTAGCCTGTCAGGCTGCCACATCAGCCTAACGGCTAGTTTTCTGATGGGCCTATAAAAACCCCATCTCTTTGGGTTTTTGGCCAAGGTTTTTAGAAGAGAAAAATTTCCAGTTTTCCTGAGTTTAAAACAAGTTTTTAAAAAGAGTTTTTGGGCTTTAATCTTCTCATCTTTATTGTTTGGGTTTTTGAAAAATCAAAGAAAACTAGGTTTTGGGATTTTGATTTGATCTTTCATTTTCTATCTTTTACAAGAGACTTCCCAATTAGTTTTTCTTTGTTGCTTGTTTCCAAAAACACCTTGTTTTCACACTTGAGCTATCTTCTATCCTAATCTATTAGGATCTTGTTTTGTGGAAAAGAGAAAAAGAAAGAGAGATTGAGTTTGTGGTCTTTGGAACCACTTGTTGTAAACACCCTTGTTCTTTGTGTATCCCTCTTTGGTAGAGGTGATCGGGTGATTGGTTTGCTCCCTCTAGTGAGAGGTGGAGTGTTGGTTTGTAACCCTCTTCGGTAGAAGTGTTGGTTGTTGTATTGGCTACGGGCCTACCCTCGGTTGTGAGGTGGTTGTTTGAGAGAGGAGTTTGGTACTCCTAGTGTTGTAACAAATCCTCTTTGGTAGAGGTTCCCTCGGTGGGAGATAGTGGATTGGAAATCCTACACGGTGGTGTAGGCGGGGATGTAGAGCAAGGTGCTCGAACCTCGAAACATATCTTGGTGTTTGCGTTTTGATCCATTGTCTCTCTAACTCTCTCTCTTATAATTGTGCAAAGCATCATTCACATCATCATACCATATTTGCTTGTGTTGAGCATAATTCATATTGCCATATCATATCTATTTGCTTGTGTTGCCTTGCATATATTCATATTGCCTATTCATCTTATATGCTTGGTTGTTTGTGTGTGCCTCACTTGTACCTAATCAACAAGAGCTTCACATAGCACCTCAACCCATTAAAGGGGAATCAAGAGGAGTTAGTCCAGAGCCCTTCACGGGGAATTCGGCTACACTTGTTGATTGTACTAAGTGTGTTGCAAGATTTGTATTAGCTTCCGCATTTAGCGCACTTAGTTTTGCATTTAGTTCTAGATTAGCACTTGCACCTATTCACCCCCCCTCTAGGTGTTTTTCAATTGGTATCAGAGCTAGTGCTCCTGATACTTAGGCTTAACATCCTAAGAGTGAGATCCATTTGATTGCTAATCTATTGTTTGCATTTGCTTGTTTGCACACTCATATAGTTTACCATGGACTTCATGACCCCACCTAGCTTTGACCCTTCCAACATTGTTGTTTGGAAGTATAGGATGTCCATGTACCTAAAGACCCTAGGTTTGCATGTCTTTCTTGCGGCCACCAAGAAATGCTATCTTGGAGATCGCAATCATATAGGGGCCAATGCACAAGCCCTTGAGGCCATTAGAAGCACATTATCAAAAGAATATCTTTTACTTGCTTCTAACTTTGATTCCGCATTTGCAGTGTGGAACATGTTGACAACCACCACCACCTCCGAGCTTCAATTGCCAAATCAACCGGAGGAGTCTAGTGGAGAATCCGACTCACAATGCTATATGGTCCAAGGGAATGACTCCCTTGAGGTACAATCGGAACTTCAACTAGATAGTGATGATGCTAGTTCTTCATGTGATGATATTGTAGATCCCCATGCTTTAAATGAAGAACTTTCTATTGTGTGTGAAAAATTAATAGAAAAATATAAAATTTTGAAAAAGAAAAGTCTAGGACTTGAAAATGAAAATAAGAGTTTGCATTCTAGACTTAATAATGTTTTGCAAGAGAAGGTTGAGGTCTATAATGAAAGGGATTCATTAAGATCTCAATTAGAACTTGCACTTAAAGAAAATGAACTTTTAAAATCTAAAAATGATTGCCATGCTATTTTGAAGAAGAATGAAAACTTGTCTTCAAAAATTGATTTTGTTTTAAAAGAGAATGTTGCTTTGAAAAATAAAATAATTTCTATTTCAAATGATTTAGATGTATGTTTAAAGAAAAACATTGTTTTGCAAAATAAGATTGATGCACATGTTTGTCATGCTAGTGTAGCCTCTTCATCTAGTCTACCTAGTACATGTACCTCTTCTTCTAGAATTAATGATGATATTTGTTTGTTAAAGAAGAGTGTAGATTGTTTGGGCTCCACTTTGAGCCAATGTGTTGTTGGGCATACACGCTTGGAATCTTTGTTTCGAAAGAAACAAGTTCCATCTATTGTTCATGCACACCCTCCACGGCATACACATGCTCCTCACGGACACCATCACATAATGTATGCTCATGTGTACACTTGTACACATTGTGGACGTAAGGGCCACCTTGCTAAATTTTGCTTTGATAGATTACATGATGTAAATTTAGCAAAGAATTTTGTTTGGGTTAGAGAAAGGACTAACCCCATGGACCCAATAAGATGTGGGTACCAAAGACCACCCCTAAAGTTTTTGATGTAGGTGTGGGCTCTCACATGACGTGAGAGTTGAGGCACCTTGGAGTGGATGCGTTCCAAGCTTAAAGGAAATCAATTGGATGCATCACTTTCAAGGGAAGATTTGGTGGAGAGGACCACCATGTTTTGGAGACAAGGAAAGTTGCTTCTTCGGTTTTGGTAACTATCCTTTACTCCTATTTATTGTTTTCATACTTTCAATATTCATTGTTTATAGCATGTTTTTGATGTCTATGGATTAGTATGTTCATTCCATGTTTATTAGATCTTTGACATACATGTATAGTATTTGAGACACACATGCTTATTTGAATCATACTTAGTGTTCTCACTTTTGTTTAAGCTATAATGTACATCATAAATCTAATACATGTGAATTTACATAGTAATCATGTTTTTAGTCTTATCATGATGATTTTTATATTGAGTTTCGATGCTTCATGTGTTGATTACATGTTTAGATGTTAGTTTTCATTAAGACTAGGATTCATACTTGTGCATATAGTGGGCCACAAATAAATCTATATATGTATGAGCTTGATTGCTTATTTGTTCCCATTAGATGTGATAGTACAATCTAGTTTTGATGATTCACACATTTTAACTTGTATTCTCAATTTTGGATTTGTTTTATGATTGTGTGTTTCACTTCATGTATATGTTTGTATTGCCAAACTTTAAGATATACATGTATACCCCTTGAGTCATTTGCCTTTCATGCAAATCTATATATGGACTCAATTGTGTTTAGGGATATGTATGTATACTTATTGTGTTGACAATTCATACATATACCTTGAAATGAAATCTTGTTTTGGTGAAAATTTAGTTTTTCTTGATTTCGTGTTTATTTATTTAACTTCATGTATATGTCTATCTTGTCCAAACTTTTAGATATACATGTTTATCCTTTTTTGAGCCACGTGCCTTCATGCATATATCTATTGTGGACTCTTTGTGTTTGGATATGTATGTATATCTTAGTTTGTATAAGACATACATATGCCTTGAAGATTAAATAGTTTGATGATTTTTATGTTTTTATGTTTTCATGCTTAAGGAATAATTGAGCTTAATGAAAAATTTTCATGATTATGATATTCACACCTTATTTGTACACTCACATTTATTGCTTGCTCATGTTTTATTTTCATGAGTCATATTTATGCCTAATTGAATTAGAGTGTTGATTATCTTGTGGATTTCATGTTTTATGAAAATTATTTTTAGTTTATTCCTTGCTTGAAGGATTTCGTACTAGTTAACAAAAATTTTCATTTTAACTAGTTCGTATTCTTCTCTTTGGTAGAGTATTTCAAACAAAGCTTATTTTTCAAATCTATTTTTGAAAACCCCTACCCTTTATGGGAGGATGGATGGGAGATCATGTTCATGAATGCTTTAAAATAAAAATCATTTAAAACTTGAACCTTGATTGGGAGGTATAGTAATATGATGTATACACTTGAACTTATTGTTATGTCAATTGGTATCATTGAACTCTTTCAATGGTATCATTTTGATCCTCTTGTATACTCATATTTATTTTGTATGTATGTATGATTTCAATTCCAAGAATATCAATTTCTATTGGTATCTATTTTCCATATATATATATGTTTGTGTTTATGCTAGTGCTTGAGTTTCAATTTTGTTTCAATTGATTACTTTTAAATTGGTATCAAGCCTACGATTTGTTTTAGTTTGTATTTCATAAAGGGGGAGAAAATTTGATTTTGTCTTTCAATTGGTATTTGTACTCCATACTTTATGATTGACAATTCGAATTTGGTATCATATGTTTAAAATGAATAATTCTTACAATTGGTATCAATGTTTCTATGTAAAATCTTTTCAATTGGTAAAACATTTACAATTGGTATCAAAATTTGTGTTTAGACATTCAAAATTTATTATGTTTAATTTCAATTGATATCAAGATGTCTTGTGTGTTAAATTGGTATCTAAAAATTTTGTTTAAAGTAAAATACAAAAGTTTTGATTTAAATTTCTTATATGCAAGGAGAGCTTAACATCTCTTCTACATATAGATTCATGTTGAGTGTATTGTATATTGAAGAGCTTAACATCTCTTCTTTATGTAGTACACGTGTGTAGGGGAGCTTCACATCTCCTCTTATTCATTACATAATGTGTGTCATGTGAATTAGGGCTTAACATCCCTCTTTCATGTAATGCACATGTGTAGGGAAGCTAACTTAGCGTCTTCCTCTTCATGAATGTATATAGCATATAACATTTATTGATCTTTGTTTATTGGTATCAAGATGCTTCATTGACATATTTTCAATTGATATCATGTTTTTAAAGTCACCCCTTATTGACTTTGTTTTTGTTTTAGACAAAAAGGGGGAGAACATTTTTTTTATTTGTTTTGATTGACAAAAAGGGGAAGAAAGATTTTTACCCCTCATTTTATTTATGGTTTTGATTGTTTACCCCTTTGTTGATGATTGACAAAAAGGGGGAGAAAGATTTGGTTTATATATGCATAGTTGTGTTTTTGCATATATTAAGTTTAATATAGTTTAATGTATGTTAATTGGTATCTAGAGCATGTTTTGTTTTTTGAACATTGCATTGGTATCTAGAACCTTAATTGTTTATGCATATTTATGCATTCATGTTTAATATTCATTGCATATTATTATGTTTATTTGGTATGCATGAGTTAAGGGGGAGCTTCTTTGAAGCTTAACTTTAATCCATGCATATATAACTCCATGAGTTTTGTCATCATCAAAAAGGGGAGATTGTTGGCCCAAAGGCCTTCCACCCTAGTTTTGATGATGATTAACTCATGTAGTTATGTTTACTAATAATCTTGTGATGTTTAAGTTTCAGATTCATTACCAAGATATTAGTTGGTGATTAGCTTCAACAAGGAGTTTAGAAGCTTTTCATAGTGATTCCAGGGCCAAAGCTTCAAGATCACACTTTGCCTAGCCCATGGATGGAGTTTTGGAGCAAGTCAACTTGAAGATGAAGATCATCAAGAAGACTTAGGTATCCTAGTTTAGATAGTGTGTTTTAGATCCATTTGTAAAGCTTAGTATAGTTGATATGCTCAAGTGCACAAACACACACGATTTATGTTTTGGATTTGGTTTTCATGAATAGTAGATCAAAACAAGTTTACTTTATTTCTATGTATATTAGATATGTTCTAGATATACATACATGCTTTAAACTTGCTAGACAAACTTATTTTGACTATCCTATTCATGTATTGAAAAATCAAGTTTGATAAAAATACAAGTTTTGTTTTGATAGAATTTGCAAGACTCAAAAATGAATTGATATGATTGATATATGTCTTGAAATTTTATCACAAGTTTGTGTTTTAATATAAAATGTTAAAACAAGTTTTGTGGATTTTTAGAAGACTTAAAAGATTTTTCAAAATATTTTTAAACTGTTTTTCTTTCCCAGATTTCTGTTCCAGGCTTCAATCAGTCGACTAAGTCAACTGACCTAGTCGACTTGGCTGAAGTCGGTCGACCGGGACGGTCGACCGACGTGCACAAATCTGTGCACGTTTGGAGACACTGGGACGGTCGACCGTCGGGTCGACCGGGTTGAGAGCAGTGCTCTCTGTTTGTTTGGGTCGACCGGGCCGGTCGACCGTGGTTGCCCAACGGTCACATTTCTGACCGTTGGCGGTCCACCGGGCCGGTCGACCGTCAGCCTGTCAGGCTGCCACATCAGCCTAACGGCTAATTTTCTGATGGGCCTATAAAACCCCATCTCTTTGGGTTTTTGGCCAAGGTTTTTAGAAGAGAAAAATTCCTAGTTTTCCTGAGTTTAAAAACAAGTTTTTAAAAAGAGTTTTTGGGCTTTAATCTTCTCATCTTTATTGTTTTGGGTTTTTGGAAAATCAAAGAAAACTAGGTTTTGGGATTTTGATTTGATCTTTCATTTTCTATCTTTTATAAGAGACTTCCCAATTAGTTTTTCTTTGTTGCTTGTTTCCAAAAACACCTTGTTTCCACACTTGAGCTATCTTCTATCCTAATCTATTAGGATCTTGTTTTGTGGAAAAGAGAAAAAGAAAGAGAGATTGAGTTTGTGGTCTTTGGAACCACTTGTTGTAAACACCCTTGTTCTTTGTGTATCCCTCTTTGGTAGAGGTGATCGGGTGATTGGTTTGCTCCCTCTAGTGAGAGGTGGAGTGTTGGTTTGTAACCCTCTTCGGTAGAGGTGTTGGTTGTTGTATTGGCTACGGGCCTACCCCTCGGTTGTGAGGTGGTTGTTTGAGAGAGGAGTTTGGTACTCCTAGTGTTGTAACAAATCCTCTTTGGTAGAGGTTCCCTCGGTAGGAGATAGTGGATTGGAAATCCTACACGGTGGTGTAGGCGGGGATGTAGAGCAAGGTGCTCGAACCTCGAAACATATCTTGGTGTTTGCGTTTTGATCCATTGTCTCTCTAACTCTCTCTCTTATAATTGTGCAAAGCATCATTCACATCATCATACCATATTTGCTTGTGTTGAGCATAATTCATATTGCCATATCATATCTATTTGCTTGTGTTGCCTTGCATATATTCATATTGCCTATTCATCTTATATGCTTGGTTGTTTGTGTGTGCCTCACTTGTACCTAATCAACAAGAGCTTCACATAGCACCTCAACCCATTAAAGGGGAATCAAGAGGAGTTAGTCCAGAGCCCTTCACGGGGAATTCGGCTACACTTGTTGATTGTACTAAGTGTGTTGCAAGATTTGTATTAACTTCCGCATTTAGCGCACTTAGTTTTGCATTTAGTTCTAGATTAGCACTTGCACCTATTCACCCCCCCTCTAGGTGTTTTTCAATAGTTCTATATACAATTATTACTACTTAAACTTACTTCTAGTTTTAATCTAGAAGCTTGACTTTTGTCAAACTTTCAGCCCTGGTTTGTATGATTAGGCCTTATTGGAGCAGAATAGGAACCAAACATGAGGAAAATATGGTTTTCAAGGGTCATGAATGGTAATACTAAGTCTCTATGTACAAGTACAACTAATTAACCTTATTTCTAATATTAATAAAGAAATTTGATCATAAGTCAAACTTTAAAGCGCTGACTGACCTGAACTAGGCCTTATAAAAATTGAATAGGGTCCAAACGGGGAGAAAATGCACTTTTCAAGAGCCGGGAGTAGTATTTTATTGTAATTTTGTATAATTACTACTAATTAAACTTGTTTCAAGTCTTAATTTAGAAGTTTGATCAAAAGTCAAATCTTTAGCCCTTATTGGCTGACTAGGCCTTATAAGAGCGGAATAGGGCCCAAACGGGAGGAAATATGCTTTTCAATAGCTGAAAGTGGTATTACATAGTTTCTATTTATAATTACTACTATTTAAACTAGGTTCTAATTTTAATTAGAAAGTTTAACTAAAATTCAACGTTATAACCCCGATTGGCCTAAACTAGGCCTTATAAGACCCAAATAG
Source organism: Agave tequilana (assembly GCA_038442645.1). Lineage (NCBI taxonomy): Eukaryota > Viridiplantae > Streptophyta > Magnoliopsida > Asparagales > Asparagaceae > Agave > Agave tequilana. The sequence continues at coordinate 83,420 of JAVJIF010005070.1, read as the reverse complement.
GGCCCAGATAGGGAGAAAATATGATTTTCAAGAGCCGGGAGTAGTATCACATTATTTTTATGTATAATTTCAAATAATTTAACTTGTTTCAATTCTTAATTAAGAATTTTTTCAGAAATCAAACTTTTAGCCCCGCTTGTCCTGAACTAAGCCATAAAGAGCTAAAAAGGGGCCAAACATGGTTTTCAAGAGCTGAGAGTTATATTACATAGTTTTTATGTGCAATTTCTATTATTTTACCTTATTTCTAGTGTTAATTTGGAAGTTTGACCAAAAGTCAAATGTTCAGCCCCGATCAGCCTGAACTAAGCCTTAAAGAGCCATAAAAGGGGCCAATCAGGGAGAAAATGTGATTTTCAAGAGCCAAAAATAGTATTACATAGTTTTTATATATAGTTACTACTAATTGAAATCACCTAGAGGGGGGGTGAATAGGTGATGGCTATATGAAATATGGCAATTTTGCGGAATTAAAAATCTACTTAACAAATAGCTCAAATAAAAAGACTTACAATATAAAGACAATAAATAGTGCAAGAATTAAAGAGAGTTTGAGTTTAGAGAAAATTGAGCAAATGCAAACACGAGAATATGTTTCCAAGGTTCGAGCCACGCTCTACGTCCCCGCCTTCACACTTGAAGGATTTCCGCTATTATTGATCCCACTGGATCGCCAATACAAGGACACACTTGTCCTATCTCTCGTGATGCCGCAACACCACCCGGAGCACACTAGCTCGCTTGAGGCCGATGCCTCTACAACTTCGCTCAAGAAGAAGGATGATCACACTTGATCACAAAATCGCTCACTTAGCACAATCCTATAACCAATATGTAGAAGTAGAACTTGGGATTGTGAAGTGCAAAAGTCTAGAGTGAAGTAGAGGAAATAGCTTCAAGTGGGTGTTTAGAAATTTTTGGCTTTGGAAATCTTTTCTAAATGAAAAGCTTGTAAATCTTGTAAAAATATGTTTTCTAATAATTTGTAATGGATGTCTTATCATGTTGAAATAACCACCTATTAATAGGGAATGAAAAGACTATGAAACAGCCAGAGAAATTCGTTGGGGTGAGATCCCACAAAAAATCTGTCAGAAAATAGAGCTGTTGGAGTCTGTCAGACTTTTCTGACAACTACCGGTCGACCCGGCGGTCGACCGTCAACGGTCATATTTTTGACCGTTGGGGGAACTCGGTCGGCCGCGGGGTCGACCGAAGCAAACAGATAGCACTGACAAGTGCCCGGTCGACCCGAGCGGTCGGCCGACGTGCACACATGCACAGTTGTGCACGTCGGTCGACCCGAGCGGTCGACCGGCCTCTGTCAGGTCTGTTAAAACAGATCCTGCAGAAACCAGGAAAAGGGTTTTGGGTTTGATCTATTGGATTGAGGTTTTGGACTTTATAAAAACTAAGAGTATGATCATATTCAATACTCAAACATGTTAGATCACTTTGATAAAAATCCTTCCTAATACAAAACTTGTTTTTCTAAAAACTGTTTTTCCAAAGCTTCTAAAACTGTTTTTCAAAACATGTTATTTCTAAAAACTAATTTCTAACTTAGTTTTGACAAAAAATAAAAATTCTTTTTAAGCCATGAAGCAAACTATGTGTGTGTGAGTGACAATCTCAAATAATCTACCTCTATCATCTAGGTTTTGACAAAATGACTAAAAGAAAAGTAAAATACAAATCTTGGTCTTTGCTTTAATGTCTTGATCCCGAAGCTTTCTACCGTGCTTGGCTTGGGAATGCAAATCTTTAGCGGCGTCCAAACTTGTGAGTCTTGATAGTGGAGCCGTCAAATCAACCTGTTTTAACCTGAAATTCTTTTAAACAAAATTGTTAAATACATAACTAAATATGATTTGTTATCATCAAAATATCCAACAAGATATCGGGCTAATGGCCTTTGGGCCAACAATCTCCCCCTTTTTGATGATGACAAAACATATATAGTTATTACAAATATTTTGGGTAGAGACTTCAAGAGAAGCTCCCCCTCAACACATGCATATCATAAACGTATACTCAGGCATAGATAAACAGCACAAATGATAATCCATAATACACATGTCCATGCCAGAAACACTCATGTCATAAAAGATAACATATGATCTTACATAGATAAAAGAAAACGACACATGTTTACAACACAAACATCAAATATCAAGTACATGTCCACAATACTAAAAATAACAGAAGATGTCCAACACAAAAATACAAAATACAAACACACAAAATATAAGCCCAGAAATGAAATGACTCTCAGAATATCTCTCCCATCAATAACTCTCCCCCTTTTGACATCATCAAATAAGGGGAAGTCACTCAGCACCATCATCGCCCTCCTCATCATCGTCTTCCTCATCATCGTCTTCCTCAGACGAGCTCTCCTCAGCATCACCCTCAGCCATCTGCTTATCGCCATCAACATCATCAGAAGAAGAAGACTCCTCATCTGGATCAATACCAGCCACACCTGGCTGTGGTGCAGAAGGAGCTGAAGGAGCCCTGATAGGAAATGGAGGGCCGGAGGAAGGAAGCGGCCGGGCAAAAGACGTAGGATCTGGACCTAGCATGTTGAACTTCACGAAGAGTACCTCAAATTGCGAATCCACGAAACGCATGGAGTCAGCAAAATAAGACATGTCGTTGCGAAGTCCTCTATACCGCGAGTCCATCTCCGCACGATATGCTGTATCCGCTGCAGAGATCTGAGTCAGTAGCTGATCGGCCCAAGACTGATGCTCCTGGATCTGAGTGCGAAGCTCAGATGAAATAAGGGCCTGAAGATCTGGAGATATGGAAGGGCCGGGAGCGGAGGAAGTCCCTGGGGCAGAAGAGGACCCTGGGGCAGATGATGACCCTGGAGCAGGAACAGGAGGAGGCTGCTCATGAGCGACACGACGCATCTGAGCCTGCATCCTCTTAATAAGGGTGCTATCCAGGTTCACAGAGGGTTCAGAAGGAGACTCAGAGGAAAGATCAAATCCTAGTTGTTTGAGGAGATAGGATATGAGCATCCCATAAGGCAAATGCCTGCCGGGCATGCGGATTTTATCAGACGCCATGTGAGAAGCTATGAAATGGGGAATGTTAATCTTAATGCCTTTGAGAAGGCAATAGACTATCAGTGGAACTGGACCCCTAGCATGGCTATACTCCCCTGACTTGGGTAAAATATTATAGAAGACAAATTTAGCTAAGACTTGGGCGGTGAACGTGAACTTGTTCACCTCCTCATTCCTAACCAAACCGGGGTTGTCATCCCCGTGAATCAAGGTGGACGCGGTGAGCGCAGACTCACCGGCCGGATACTCAAAATCTTGAAGATCAAAAGAGTAAACATCAACTCCTCCAGAGGAGAGATGCAATAAATCAGCAAATTGATCTAGAGGGATGTCAATGTCTCTCCTTAGAACTCTAGATCTAACTCGGTTTCCCTCGAAAGCATAATTTGAATAGAAGTAATGCACTAGGGAGGTGTAAACTGGTTCCCTAATGGCCATAAACTGATCCAATGAATTTTTTCTCAAAATGTGAGGGATGTTAAGATGTTCAAAATCTTGGAGAATAACACATCTCCCTGAAATGACGGATTTTTTTGAAAGTAGGATATATCTATTTTCAGCAAGATCATTGATAAAAGGACATTTTGGCCTAGTGGAAGATGAAGAAGGGACAACATATTTCCATTTTTCAGATCTAGACCTCTTAGTCATGTTGAATTTTTAGTGAAAATGAGGGATCTAGGTTAAAAATAATTAGGGCTTGATCTACAAAACTAAGGAAATAAGGATCTTGACAATAGATTGAAGAACACTAGACTAGAGATCAAGATACACAAGAAAAATCAGATTTTTACCTGAAAAAGGAGATCAAGAACCGTAGATCTGAAATTCCTTCAAATTGGACGGAGAACAGGCCTGGAGATGAAGATCCAACGCAAAATAGAGAGAATAAAACTCGGATTATGAGTGGATTTGAGTGGGGTGAGGAAAATAAAATTTTTTTTGAGAGAGAGGAGAAGGGGATCGGTTGAGAAAAAGTGAGAGAGAGAGAGAGAGAGAGAGAGAGAGAGAGAGAGAGAGAAAGGGCTTTAAATAAAGAGATTAGGGCAGAATCTCGACGCACGGTCGACCGGTCCGGTCGACCCAAAAATCCCGAGAGCTCTGACAGACAGAGCGGTCGACCGTACGGGTCGGCCGAATTTTCCCGAGAGCTCTGACAGATCACGCGGTCGACCGTACGGGTCGGCCGGCAACAGAAAGAATAAAAAGGTATTCTTCCAGGAAAAGCCGGTCGACCGGAACTCAGAGCCGGTCGGCCAGTCTTGCCTAAAAACTGTCAACAGCAAAGAGACCAAAAAAAATTTAAAAGAAATTTTTAACAAATAACCAGCAGGATATATTAACATACCAAATTATAATAACAAGTTTTAAATCTTCATTAGTTATCATATCAACAAAATTTTACACAAGACATTTTAATTTTTTTTAATTTTCATACAAAAACAAAGGTTTTAGAGATGTTGAAGCCGAATACCCGGTGAAGGGTTCTGAACTTCATCCTCGTGATTCCTCTTGAATGAGTTGAGGTGCGCGATTGCCATCTCTAATGTATTTGTTTTAAATATGAATTTTAAAATATTTTATTTTTAGTTTTGACAAAAATGTGTATATAGGTATATGATCAAAACTAAACATGTGGACATTCAAAATATGTGGCAAAAAAAAAGGATATCAAAATTAAAACAAGGCATATACACAATCATGATAGAAAGGTAGCTTTACACTAACATATGTCAATGAAGCACAAAATTAAACTATCAATCCTATGCATTTGTATGTATATCCAAAAATTAAAACTTTTTAAATGGAGAAGTTACCAAACGAGGGCAATCTCCAAAATAGGTGCCTCCATGATAGTGATGCAAGCGCGATGTGATCTTTGAGCTTTGATGCATCCACCACACGGGCACCGCCTCCCCCTAAGTCTTGGAGGTTGAAGATCCACCTGTATCATTTAAGTTTGGTGGGTCTTTTGGTACCCAAATCTTTTTGGGTCCTATTGGATTAGTACCGGGGCGAACCCAAACATGTTTATTTTTCATATTATGTTTAGCAAAACAAAATTTTTCTAGATGGCCTTTGCGGCCACAATGCGTTCAAACATAAATCCTACCACTACCATACATATGAGCATGCTTGTGAGTGTGTGCATGTTTCCGTGCATGTGCATGGTGAGTGTGTTTCCCTTGGGTTACTCCTTTGGGAAACCTAGATGCAAACTTGTTTAAATCAAAAGCACATTTTTTTGAGAGTTGAATCTAAAATTTCAACTCGTTTTTTCATTTCAACAAAATCATTTTTATTACATGAAGAAATAAAAGTTTTTCCTTTACAAGCTATTTTTATAATTTTCAAAATCAATTTTTAATTTCTTGAAAGCATTAGACATATCATTTTTCTCCTTTTCAATAACATTAATTTTATCTTTTAAAGTATCATTTTCTCTTTTTAGTTTCTTATTATGAGATTGTGAAATCTCATACCTATATTGAAGTTCTTCAAAAAATTGGGCTAACTCATCCATAGTTAAATCATCTTCTTCTATGGAGTTTTCGAGTGTTACCTTAGATGCATCGTCTCCATGTGCCATGAAGCACATGTGTGCGGCGTCATTCTCCTCTTCGGATTCTGACTCCGTGTCGTCCCATGTTGCCACCATAGCCTTCTTCTTCTTTGGAACATTCTTGGAGGTGGTAGCTTGGAGTGCGGGGCAATCGGCAATAAGATGTCCGATCTTCTTGCAATGGAAGCAAGGACCGGGTTCTTCTCTTTTCTTTTCGTATCTTCCTTGAGGTTTCCCTCTCCGGAAGTTGCTTTGCCTCCCCTTCTCGTAGAACATCTTGCCCACCTTCCGGATGAGCATGGCAAAGTCCTCATCGCAATCTTCCGATGAGTCTTCCTCGTCATGGATGGTTGGAGTGGCTTTGAAGGCGAGTGCTTTCTTCTTTGGCGCCTCCCTTTCTTCTCTTACTTTCATCTCCATCTCATGCGTCTTGAGATTTCCGATGAAGCCGGAAAAGTCCATCTCCTCCCTATCGTTTAGCTCTTTGAGGGTGGTTGCCTTTACTTCCCATGCTTTGGGAAGAGCTCTAATGACCTTCCTAATCTTTTGGTCATTATCAATAGCATCACCTAAAGAAGATAAGGCATTAGTAATCTTGGTGAAACGCGTGAGCATGTCATCAATGCTCCCATTATCAAACATATAAAAATTCTCATATTGAGAACGCAACAAGTCAATCTTAGACCTTTTGACTTGTGACGTACCCTCATGAGTCACAATTAAAATATTCCAAACTTCAAATGCGGATTTGCAATTTATGATGCGAGATAGGTCATCCTCATTTAAGGCTTGGGTCAAGGCATATTGGGCTCTAGCATTTGCCTCATAGTCCTTGGAGGTGTCCTCGGACCATGAACTCTCATCGGTAAGAGGTTCTATAAATTCCTTTGTAATAGCCCTAGCAACCCTAACTCCTAGAGACTTGAGGAATAGGTTCATCTTGACCTTCCAAATGGGAAGTTCAAGCCATCAAATTTTGGTGGGGACTTGATGCTAGAAAAATCAAGTGATGCCATGGATAAAGAGTATGATACACAAAAAATGAAGAATGCAACAAATAATATAGCCAAATACAAGGATCTCCCTAAGGTGGTTAAACCAAATAGTAGGGTTAGGCTCTGATACCAATTGAAATCACCTAGAGGGGGGGTGAATAGGTGATGGCTATATGAAATATGGCAATTTTGCGGAATTAAAAATCTACTTAACAAATAGCTCAAATAAAAAGACTTGCAATATAAAAGACAATAAATAGTGCAAGAATTAAAGAGAGTTTGAGTTTAGAGAAAATTGAGCAAACGCAAACACGAGAATATGTTTCCGAGGTTCGAGCCACGCTCTACGTCCCCGCCTTCACACTTGAAGGATTTTCACTATTGTTGATCCCACTGGATCGCCAATACAAGGACACACTTGTCCTATCTCTCGTGATGCCGCAACACCACCCGGAGCACACTAGCTCGCTTGAGGCCGATGCCTCTACAACTTTGCTCAAGAAGAAGGATGATCACACTTGATCACAAAATCGCTCACTTAGCACAATCCTATAACCAATATGTAGAAGTAGAACTTGGGATTGTGAAGTGCAAAAGTCTAGAGTGAAGTAGAGGAAATAGCTTCAAGTGGGTGTTTAGAAATTTTTGGCTTTGGAAATCTTTTCTAAATGAAAAGCTTGTAAATCTTGTAAAAATATGTTTTCTAATAATTTGTAATGGATGTCTTATCATGTTGAAAAGACTATGAAACAGCCAGAGAAATTCATTGGGTTGAGATCCCAACAAAAAATCTGTCAGAAAATAGAGCTGTTGGAGTCTGTCAGACTTTTCTGACAACTACCGGTCGACCTGGCGGTCGACCGTCAACGGTCATATTTTTGACCGTTGGGGGAAGTCGGTCGGCCGCGGGGTCGACCGAAGCAAACAGAGAGCACTGACAAGTGCCCGGTCGACCCGAGCGGTCGGCCGACGTGCACACATGCACAGTTGTGCACGTCGGTCCACCCGAGCGGTCGACCGGCCTCTGTCAGGTCTGTTAAAACAGATCCTGCAGAAACCAGGAAAAGGGTTTTGGGTTTGATCTATTGGATTGAGGTTTTGGACTTTATAAAAACTAAGAGTATGATCATATTCAATACTCAAACATGTTAGATCACTTTGATAAAAATCCTTTCTAATACAAAACTTGTTTTTCTAAAAACTGTTTTTCCAAAGCTTCTAAAACTATTTTTCAAAACATGTTATTTCTAAAAACTAATTTCTAACTTAGTTTTGACAAAAAAAATAAAATTCTTTTTAAGCCATGAAGCAAACTATGTGTGTGTGAGTGACAATCCCAAATAATCTACCTCTATCATCTAGGTTTTGACAAAATGACTAAAAAGAAAAGTAAAATACAAATCTTGGTCTTTGCTTTAATGTCTTGATCCCGAAGCTTTCTACCGTGCTTGGCTTGGGAATGCAAATCTTTAGCGGTGTCCAAACTTGTGAGTCTTGATAGTGGAGCCGTCAAATCAACCTGTTTTAACCTGAAATTCTTTTAAACAAAATTGTTAAATACATAACTAAATATGGTTTGTTATCATCAAAATATCCAACAAGATATCGGGCTAATGGCCTTTGGGCCAACACTAATTATACTTGTTTCTAGTAAAAATTGGGATGTTTGACCAAAGTCTGACTTTCAGTCCCGATTGGCTTGAACTAGGCCTTATATGAGCCAAATATGACCTAAACAGAGAGAAAACATGATTTTAAAGAGCCAGGAGTAGTATTACATAGTTTCTATCCACAATTGCTGCTAATTAACTTTGTTTCTAATGTTAATTAGAAAGTTTGACAAAAAGTCAAACGTTCAGTCCCGATTGGCCTGAACTAGACCTTATAAGAGCCAAAAATACGATTTTTAAGAACTGGGAGTAGTATTAAATAGTTATTATGTATAATTACTACTAATTAAACTTGTTTCTAGTCGTAATTGGGAAGTTTGATCAAAAGTCACTCATTTCAGCCCCGATTAGCCTGAACTAGGCCTTATAAGAGCCGATTATGACCTAAACATGGAGAAAATATCGTTTTAAAGAGTCAGGAGTAGTATTACATAGTTTCTATGTATAATTACTACTAATTATTACATAGTTTCTATATATAATTACTACTAATTAAACCCTAATTAGCCTGAATGAAGCATTATAAGAGCCAAATAGGACCCAAATGGGAGGAGAATATGGTATTCAAGAGCCGTGAGTGGTATTGCATAGTTTTTATATCTAATTACTACTATTTAATCTTATTTTTAGTGTTAATTAGAAGTTTGACCAAAAGTCAAACTTTCAGCGCTAATTAGCCATAGGGTCCAAATAAGGAGAAATGCAGTTTTAATAGCCGAGAGTATATTACATAGTTTTATGTATAATTACCAAAACTTGTTTCTAGTCTTAATTAAAAAGTTTTACCAAAAGTTAAATTTTCAGCCTCGACTGGCCTGAACCAGGCCTTATAAGAGCCGAGAAAGGTCCAAATGAGGAGAAAATTTAGTTTTTAAGAGCCGGGAGTAGTATCACATAGTTTATATGTATAACTATTACTAATTAAACTTGTTTCTATTCTTAATTTGGGGTTTGGCTAAACGTCAAACTTTCAGCCCTGAATTGGCCTAAACTAGGCCTTATAAGAACCCAATAGGGTCTAATCAGGGAGAAAATGTAGTTTTAAGAGCTGGGGGTAGTCTTATATAGGTTTTATGTATAATTACTACTAATTAAACTTGTTTCTAATCTTAATTGGGAGTTTGATGAAAAGTCAAACCTTCAGCCCTTATTGGCCTTAACTAGGCCTTATAATAGCCGAATAGGGGCCAAACGAAAGGAAAATATTGTTGTCAAGAGCTGAGAGTATTATTATATAGTTTCTATATACAATTACAACTAATTAACCTTATTTCTAGTGCTAATTGGGAAGTTTGAACAAAAGTCAAATTTTTAGCCCCGAGTTAGCCTAGACTAAGCCGTATAACAGCCGAATAGGTCCTAAACGGGGAGAAAATGAAGTTTTCAAAAACTCAGAGTAGTATTACATTACTTTTACGTATAATTATTACTAATTAAACTTGTTTCTATTCTTAATTGGGATGTTTTACTAAAAGTCAAACTTTCAGCCTTGATTGGCTTGAACCAAGCCTTATGAGAGCAGAATAGGGCCCAAAGGGGGAGAAAACATGGTTTTCAAGAGTTAGGAGTAGTATCACATAATTTATATGTATAATCACTACTAATTCAATTTGTATCTATTATTAAGTTGGAAGTTTGACCAAAACTTAAACTTTTCAGCCCCGATTGACTTGAATTATGCCTTATATGAGCCGAATTGTGCCCAAACTAGAGGAAAATATGATTTCGAGAGCTGAGAGTGGTGTTACATAGTTTCTATGTACAATTACTGCTAATTATCCATGTTTCTTGTGTTAATTAGGTATTTTTACCAAAAGATAAACTTTAACCCCGATTGGACTGAACTAGGCCTTATAAGATATGAAAAGGGCCTAAACTGGGACAAAATGCGATTATCCAGAGCCGGGAGTAGTATTACTTAGGTTTTATATATAATTACTTCTAATTAAACTTTCTTCTAGTCTTAATTGGGAAGTTTGATCAAAAATCAAACTTTCACCCCAACTGGCCTGAACTAGGAGCCAAATATAGCTTAAATAGGGCAAAAATTTAATTTTAAAGAGCCGAGAGTAGTATTAAATAGTTTCTATATACAGTTACTGTTACTTAAACTTGTTTTTAGTCTTAATCTGGAAGTTTGACTTTTGTCAAACTTTCAGCCCTAGTTGGCCTGAACTAGGCCTTATAAAAGTCGAAAGGGACCAAACGGGAGGAAAACATGGTTTTGAAGTGCCATGAATGGTAAAATTTCTATGTATAAGATACTACTGATTAACCTTATTTCTAATATTAATTAGGAACTTTGACTAAAAGTCAAATTTTAAAAGCATGGTTGGCCTGAACAAGACCATATAAAAGCTAAATAGGATCCAAACGGGGAGAAAATGCAGTTTTAAAGAGATGGGAGTAGTTTTACATATTAACTTTATATAATTACTACTAATTAAACTTATTTCAGGTCTTAATTTAGATGTTTGACCAAAAGTCAAATCTTTAGCCCTTATTGGCCTGAATTAGACCTTTTAAGAGCCGAATAGGGCCCAAACGGCAGGAAATATTATTTTCAAAAGCTGAAAGTAGTATTACATAGTTTCTATGTCCAATAATTAACCTTAGTTCTAATTTTAATTGGAAAGTTTGACTAAAAGTCAAACTTTCAACCCCGATTGGCCTTAACTAGGCCTTATAAGAGCAAAATAAGGCCCAGACAGGGGGAAAACATGATTTTCGAGAGCCGAGAGTAGTATCGTATAGTTTTTATGTATAATTTTGATTAATTATACTTGTTTATGTTCTTAATTTGGAATGTTTTTAAAAAATCAAACTTTTAGCCCCAAATTACCTAAATTAGGCCATATAAGAACTAAAAATGTGCCAAACCAGAGGAAAACATGATTTTCTAGATCTGAGAGTTGTATTACATAGTTTCTATGTAAAATTACTGCTATTTTATCTCGTTTCTAGTATTAATTGAGAAGTTTGTATAAAAGTCAAACGTTCAACCCCGATTGGCCTGAACTAGGCCTTATAAGAATCGAAAAAGACCCAATCGGGGAGAAAATGTGATTTTCAAGAGCCGGAATAGTATTACATAGTTTTATGTATAATTACTTCTAATTAAACTTGTTCTAGTCTTAATTGAAAAGTTTGACCAAAGTCAGAGTTTCAGTCCCGATTGCCCTGAATTAGGCCTTATATGAGCCGAATATGACCTAAACAAAGAGAAAATATGGTTTTAAAGAGTTAGGAGTTTTATTACATAGTTTCTAAGTACAATTGTGGCTAATAAACTTTGTTTCTAGTGTTAATTGGAAAGTTTGACCCAAAGTCAAATGTTCAGCCCCGATTGGCCTGAACTAGGCCTTACAAGAGCCGAAAAGGGCCCAATCGGGGAGAAACTACAGTTTTCAAGAGCTGGGAGTAGTATTACATAATTTTTATGTAAAATTACTACTAATTAAACTTGTTTCTAACCTTAATTGGAGAGTTTGATAAAAAGTCACTCTTTCAGCCCAAATTATTATCCTAAGTTAGGCCTTTAAAAAGTCGAATATGACCTAAATAGGGAGAACATATTATTTAGGAGCTAGGAGTAGTATTACATAGTTTCTATATACAATTACTACTAATTAAACTTGTTTCTACTATTAATCAGGAAGTTCGTCTAAAAGTCAAACTTTCAGGCTCGATTGGCCTGAACTAGGCATTATAAGAGCGGAATAGGACTCAAACAAGGAGAAAACATGATTTCAAGGGCCGGGAGTAGTATTACATAGTTTTTATGTGTAATTACTACTAATTAAACTTGTTTCTATTATTTATTGAGAAGTTTGAAAAAAAGTCAAATCTTCAGCCCCGATTGGCCTGAACTAGGCATTATGAAAGCCGAATAGGGCTTAAACAGGGAGAAAACATCTTTTCAAGAGCCAGGAGTAGTACTACATAGTTTTCATGTAAAATTACAACTAATTAAACTTGTTTCCATTCTTAATAAGAATGTTTGACCCAAAGTCTAATCTTCAGCCCCGATTAGCCTCAACTGGGGATTATAAGAGCCGAACATGACCCAAACAAGAGAAAAATATGATTTTCAAGAGCTGTGAGTGGTATTACATAGTTTCTATATGTAATTACTACTAAATAACCTTGTTTCTAGTGTTAATTGGATGTTTGATAATTGAAAGTTTGACCAAAAGTCAAATTTCAGCCCCGATAAGCTTGCACTATGCCATATAAGAGTTGAATAGGGCCTAAATGGGGAGAAAATGAGGTTTTCAAGAGCTAGAAGTAGTATTACATAGTTTTTATATATAACTACTATAAATTACACTTATCTCTGTACTTAATTTGAAAGATTGACCAAAAGTCAAATTTTTAGCCCCGACTAGCCTGAAGTAGGCCTTATAAGGGCCTAATAGGGCCTAAACAGAGAGAAAATTTGTCTTTAAAGAGCCAGGAGTAGTATTACATAATTTTTATGTACAATTACTATTAATTAAACTTGTTTCTAGACTTAACTGAAAGTTTGACTAAAAGTCAAACTTTCAACTCGATTGGCCTAAACGAGGCTTTATAAGAACCGAATAGGGTCTAAAAGGGGAGAAAACATGTTTCCAAGAGCTGGGAGTAGTATTATATAGTTTTATATATAATTACTACTAATTAAACTTGTTTCTATTCTTATTAGGAAGTTTGAATAAAAGTCAAACCTTTAGCCCTGATTGGCCTGAATGAGACATTAGAAGAGTCAAATAGGACCCAAATGGGAGGAGAATTTGATTTTCAAGAGCAGTGAGTGGTATTGCATAGTTTTTATACATAATTACTGCTAATTACCTTGTTTTTAGTGTCAATTGGAAGTTTGACCAAAAGTCAAACTTCAGCCGAAATTAGCCATAGGATCCAAATAAGGAGAAATGTACTTTCCAATAATCGAGAGGATATTACATAGTTTTATGTATAATTAACACTATTAAACTTGTTTCTAGTTTTAATTAGGTAGTTTTACCAAAAGTCAAACTTTCAGCCTCGGCTGGCCTGAACCAGGCCTTATAAGAGCCGAGAAAGGCCCAGAAGGGGAGAAAATATGGTTTTTAAGAGCCGAGAGTAGTATCACATAGTTTCTATATATAACTACTATTAATTAAACTTGTTTCTATTCTTAATTTAGACGTTGACCAAAAATTAAACTTTCAACACTGAATTGGCCTGAACAAGGCCTTATAAGAACCCAATAGGGTCCAAACGGGGAGAAAATGTAGTTTTCAAGAACCAGGGGTAGTATTACATAGTTTTTATATACAATTACTACAATTAAAGTTGTTTTTAGTCTTAATTGGGAAGTTTGACGAAAAATCAAACCTTCAGCACTTATTGGCCCGAACAAGGCCTTTAAGAGCCAAATAGGACCCAAACAAAAGGGAAACTTTGTTGTCACGAGCTGAGAGTGTTATTACATAATTTTTATATATATCATTACAACTAATTAACTCAGTTTCTAGTGCTAATTAGGAAGTTTGATCAAAAGTCAAACTTTCAGCCCTGAAAGCCTGTACTAGGCTATTAACGAGGAGAATAGGGCCTAAACGGTGAGAAAATGATGTTTTCCAGAGCAAGGAGTAGTATTACATAGTTTTTATATATAACTACTATAAATTAAACTTATTTCTGTACTTAAATTGAAAGTTTGACCAAAAGTCAAATCTTTAGCCCCGACTAGCCTAAAGTAGGCCTTATAAGAGTCAAATAGGGCCAAAACAGGGAGAACACATGATTTTAAAGAGTCGAGAGTAGTATTACAAAGTTTCTATTTACAATTACTATTAATTAAACTTGTTTCTAGCCTTAATCTGAAAGTTTGATGAAAAGTCAAACTTTCAGCCCTGATTAGCCTGAACTGGCTTTATATGAACTGAATAGGGCCAAAAGGGAGAAAACATGTTTTCAAGAGCCGGGAGAAGTATTATATAGTTTTTTATATGATTACTACTAATTAAACTTGTTTCTATTCTTAATTAGGAAGTTTGAATAAAAGTCTAACCTTCAGCCCTGATTAGCCTGAATAAGGCATTGAAGAGCCAAATAGGACCCAAATGGGAGGAGAATATGATTTTCAAGAGCAGTGAGTGGTATTGCATAGTCTTTATACCTAATTGCAGCTAATTAACCTGGTTTTTAGTGTCAATTAGAAGTTTGACCAAAAGTCAAACTTCAGCCCCAATTAGCCATAGGATCCAAATAAGGAGAAATGCACTTTCCATTAGCCAAGAGTATATTACATAGTTTTATGTATAATTACCACTATTAAACTTATTTCTGGTCTTAATTAGGTAATTTTACTAAAAGTCAAACTTTCAGCCCGGCTAACCTAAACCAGGCCTTATAAGAGCCGAGAAAGGGCCAGACGGGGAGAAAATATGATTTTTAAGAGCAGGGAGTAGTATCACATAGTTTCTATATATAACTACTATTAATTAAACTTGTTTCTATTCTTAATTTAGACGTTTGACCAAAAATCAAACTTTCAGCCCCGAATTGGCCTGAACAAGGCCTTATAAGAACCCAATAGGGTTCTAATGTGGAGAAAATGCAGTTTTTAAGAGCCAGGGGTAGAATAACATAGTTTTTATATATAATTACTACTAATTAAAAAATTTTAGTCTTAATTGGGAAGTTTGACGAAAAGCCAAACCTTCAACCCTTATTGGCCTAAACTAGGCCTTTAAGAGCCAAATAGGACCCAAACGAAAGGGATACATTGTTTTCAAGAGCTGATAGTGTTATTACATAATTTTTATATATATCATTACAACTAATTAACCTAGTTTCTAGTGCTAATTTGGAAGTTTGATCAAAAGTCAAACTTTTAACCTCGATTGACCTAGACTAAGCTGTATAAGAGCCGAAAAGGGAACAAACAGAGAGAAAATGAAGTTTTCAATAGCTGGGAGTAGTATTACATTGTTTTTATACTACTGACTAAATTTGTTTCTATTCTTAATTGGGAAGTTTTACCTAAAGTCAAACTTTCAGCCCCGATTGGCCTGAACTAGGCCCTATAAGAGCAGAATAGGGCGCAAACGGGGAGAAAACATGGTTTTCAAGAGCTGAGAGTAGTATCATATAGTTTCTATGTATAATTACTGCTGGTTTAGAAGTTTGACCAAAAGTCAAATCTTCATCCTTTATTAGCCTGAACTAGGTCTTATAAGAGTGGACAGGGTCCAAACGGGAGAAAATATGGTTTTCAATAGCTGAAAGTGGTATTACATAGTTTCTATGTACAATTACTACTAAATTACCTAGGTTCTAATTTTAATTGGGAAGTTTAACTAAAAGTCTAACTTTCAACCCCGATAGGTGATTGGGAAAGAGTTGTGTGGAATTTTAGCACAAATATTATGTAAAATGAGAAGGTTTAGAAACAACCTCAAGTGCTTTTGATTACTCCACAAATGTATGAAAGATGATTAATATACCCTTTCCTATCTCCGTTATAGCATAGAGCTATACCGAGTCGATTCTCAGGGAGAGCTAGCGATGGAAGCGTTACGGATCGAAGTGAAGATGTAAAACGAAGATTCTTCTATGCTAATAAAAATAATGAATCAAAGGAAAAGAAACTAAAGAAAGGATGGATATGTTCATGGTGAAAAAGTCGGAAAAGAAATCAAGAGTGAGATTTAGTATTCACAAGAAAAGAAAAGGAAACTTAAAGAAGAAGCAAACCATGACTAGCTTACCTTACTACCTTACCAATACTTACTAAACTCCGTGATAGTGAAGGCGTGCCTCATGTTGTCACTCCATCGGCATAGATTCGTCTTGTGTGTTGATCTAATTACTTTCTCATGTAGATGAAGGGTGGTTTAACCCATCGGAGAAGAGAAGATCATCCAACTTGTAAGATGAAATAAAGCGATCACCCATGAGTTAGTGAAGATGGCAAGGCTAGTGGTTAGCTAGTACATGGAGAAAGATTAGCTAAAAGCCATTAGAGAAGTAAAACAAAGCATGAAGTAAATTGCAAGGAATTAAAGAAAGCAATAAAGAAAGCACATAAAGAAAGCAAGTAAACTAGAACCAAGCTCAAGTAGAGGAAGGAGAATGGATCAATCCTTGCATAGCTTCAAGTTGTCACGCTTGATTACACAAGCTTTCTCTCTCACAATCTCTCTCTTTTACAATGAATTCTAGGGAAAGAGAAGAGGGATCTAAAGAACTAAACCTAGAGAAAAACTAAACAAAATTACAACAACTAATGATTTTCCTCTCTTCTCTGTTCAGTCTTTGCTCGCAGGTCCAAGTGAAGTATTTATAGGCCACAGGTGAAGGATCCAGAAGCTAGTTTGTTGGCGCAAAATCCGAGATCCAACGGCCCTGTAACGGCCGCCAGGGCGCGGCAAGGCGCGGCTTAACTGTGGCCGTTGCGCAACCACTTTTGTTGTGGGTTGTTACGAGTTTGTTTGGCCACGTGGACCTTCTGGAATCTTCATTGGGCGCGCGGATCTTTCTGGATCTTGAATTCAAATCTTGGCTTAATCTTTAATCTTGGATTTAATCACTTTAATTATTGCTAATTAAAGTGATTAATGGCTTTCTCTCTATTAGAGTGTGTACCTGCAAATATGTAGAGAAGATGAGTAAAAATCATATATTTATTATCAAAATGCATGGGAATTATGAGGTAAAATATGCAAATTTGAGTTACAATCAATAGGCCTGAACTGGCCTTATAAGGGCCAAATAGGACCAAGACAGGGACAAATACAAACAATTTCTTTCTCCCACAAACACAAAGATCCTATAGAATAGGATAGTAGATGTAGCTCAAGTGTGAAAAATAAAGTGTTTGATCAAAGAAATACTCTTGGGAAATAACAAATAGATGTGGAAATTTTAGATCAAAAACAAATTCTCAAAACCTAATTTCTTTGAAATAACAAAAACACTTTAAAACAAATAAGATGAATCTTTTGAGCTCTAAAACACTTTAAAAACTTATTTTTAAAACCAGAAAATGGAGAAATTTTTCTTGTCAAAAGTCTTCTCAAAATCCCCAAGAAATGGGGCTTAAATAGGCCTCTCCAAGAAACTAGCCGTTGGCTGTTTTTACAGCCTGGACGGCTTACGGTCGACCGCCGGTCGACTGCCAACCGTCATAAATATGACCGTTGGAGGACCCGGTCGACCATCCGGTCGACTGCCCAAAAACAGAGAGCAAAGCTCTCTGGCCGGTCGACCGAGCCCTATGCCTGGCCAACGTGCACAAGTCTGTGTACGTCGGTCGACCGATCGGTCGACCTACTCTGGATCTCGGTCGATCGGCCCGGTCGACCGCCAGATCCTGGCAGGTAGCAATTTGGGTCAGAAAAACTAGTTTATAAATATTCTAATAATCCTATAAATCTTCTAAAATTCCATAAAAATAGTTTCTAATATAATGTATGATATATAAACATATGATAAAAATTTCAACACAAATATCAATATTTAGAACTATTTTTGTGTCTTATAAATTTTATCAAAAACCAAAACTGTATTTTACCAAACTTGGATTTTTCAAATAAACTTTGTCTAAAATATATCCAAGTACAAAAACATGATACTTAATAAATTTAAAACATGTTGCATATGGACATTGGTCCAATATACATGAAACATATACATATCATTGTTTTTTACTTTTAAATCCAAAATATGTTTTGTAAAAATACAACACCTAAAACACATGAATAGGTAAGTCAAACTAAGTTTATTTAAGACATAAAGCATACATGTATATAGAATGAATCTAATATACATAAAACACGGAAAACTTGTTTTGAACTAACTATTCATGAAACCAAGATCGGTTAAACCAAAAATCAAAAACCAATATCCAAACCATAAAACGGTGTGTATTGTGAACTTGAGCATATCAACTATCTAATCTTTACAATGGATCTAAACACACTAAACTATGGATACCTAAGGTCTTCTTGAGGAACACCGTCTTCAAGTCGCCTTGGTCCAAAACGTGATCCACCGAGTGCAATGTATCATCTTGAGGCTCGGGCTCTGGAATCACCATGTGAAAGGCTTCAAAATCACGGAGTTTTGGAGCAATCACCAAC
>JAVJIF010005070.1:0-60000 GCA_038442645.1 Agave tequilana | reverse complement strand
TAGACATTGTTCGGACCAATAAGAATCTTGTCTTTTTTAAGTGTCAACAAGACCCCCTTCAAAGTTTTCGATAGTCTGCAATGGCTCAGACTTTGAAATACTTTGAACTGCTTTGACTGGTGGTGGTGTGGAGTATGAACGTCGCCATGATGGTTGAGTTCAGCTTCGCCTTCAATCCTGCTTTGGGATAAGTTTGCCGAAGAATGCACAGGTTCGTGCCTCTGAATAGCTTCGCGTGCGGGTAGCCCCGCGTCTGGGCTTCCGAAGATATGTTCGCTTGGGAGCGCATGTCGTTTTCCCCGAGATCAACCGCCGTGGGTCGATTTTCAAGAAGATTTTCTCCTTCTCTTCTCTGCGCTGACCGGGAAGATATTCTCCGATTTGCACGTTTCCAAGGGAGGATATTCCCTTTCTTCAAGGCGCCATAAGTACCTTTTATGAGGGAGACGTTTTCTCCCTTCGCACGGTTCCAAGGGAAACCGTCCCTTTTCTCAAGGCGCAATAAATGCCTTAAATGCGCTCGTGCTTCCACGCTTGAGGCGGCAGCGCTCAGGCCATGGGGCCTATAAATAGGACACTTGAGGTCCTCTGAAGAGAAGTGCTTTGCCTCTCTTCTCTTCTCTTGGTTTAGAAAGAGATACTCAGATCTCTGAATTAGTGGGAATGCCCACTCTGGTCATTATCCGGCCAAGGACCGGTAAGTCTTGATCGTTCAACGACTTCACCGATTTTAGGGAATTCATCTCCCTTGATTCATCTTTAGCAGCTGCTTCAGGGATTAGCTTCCCTTGTTCTCTATTTAACTGATCTACAGAGAAGGATTTTGGCATAGCTTCCCAGTGAAGCTATCATCTTGACTTGATCAGAAAAAGATCACTGCATGTTAAGTCCGCTGCACAGGCAGAACTTGGGACTTGGTATCTTCAAGGTTGAGCCAGTCTTGCCATATAGGTGAAGCTAAGACTGTGTCCCATAGGATCAGTCTGGCTTAGCCATATAGGCGAGGCTAGGACTTGGCGTTTGCTGAGCCAGCTCATCAGTGCCGTGTAAGCGAGGCTTATCCTCTGCTTTACTGAAACTGGATCGCTTCGACCCAAAAGATTTGGCTTAGTTCTTTTGTAGCCTCTCCTGTGCTTAGTTGCTAATCTGTTCTGATTTACCTTGCAGTGGGCTATGTTCGCCAATCTTGTGACTTGATGGAAGGAACCATAAAATTGCCTTATGCTTCCCCGGTTGAAGCTTTACTTTTAAGCAGGAGGAACAATTCGGGGCAGCGGGTACGTGTCCCAGAGGCTATTGGTAGCCTCTTATACGAGATGATTCGTTCTGAGGTAAGGCTGGTAGCCGCTTATCAGGAGATGATCCGCTTCGGGGTAGTGGGCGTCACCTGTGAGATCACTGGCATCATTGCCAACTTTCAACTTTGGTGGCCTTTGTCGGGACGATCCACTTCGGGAGAGCAGGCATCACACCTGTCGGACCACTGACATCACTGCCAATTCCCATTATAGGTGGTCTGACGTGTTGGCGGCGATAAATTTTATTGCCAGGCTTCAACAAAGATGACCTCGCTTTCTAGTGGCAAAATCTGCCATTTTTGTGGAGAATTATGGCCGTGTCTCCGTGACACAACTGGTTACAGCCTTGTGCAGGAGGAAGGCCTTTCGTGTCCAGCCGGTCTACCTTAGAAGCAGATAAAACCGCTTGTATGCCTTTTGCGCAAATGACCCTGTCGAGCCACTGAATGTGTTGTATGAAACACAACTTTGATGTAATATCAATGTACCCTTCCTTTTAAATCAATGAAAGTTCATCTTCTGATCCTCTGATTTTTGCTTACTTTCATTGAAAGTTTGGCCATAGCGGGGCTAAACTGTATGCGGAGTTAAGGGCATAGTCCCTTCTTTGAATGAACTTCGCGAAACTGGTATGTCCGCGAACAGCGCCTTTTTAAGGGGCTAAGATAAGCCTTTCGGCGAAGTCCCTGAAGGATTGCGCGAAGTCCGCATTTTAAGCCAGGGCGAAGTTAATCCTTAGTGGGATCGAAGCAGCACTTTCTCGGGAAGGCGCTTCGGGTGGCGTTTCGAATTAATTCGAAACGGCGGCGTACGCCCTTTTCGAGGCCTCGTTACAGGCGCTGATTGGCCTATAAAAGCCCGATCGGGCTGAACAGGAAAAGATCTCCTTTTTCAGAGAAATTTCTTGACTTTCCCTCTCCCTCTTCCTTCTTCATTCAGAGAACTTTGAGAACTCTTGCAGCTCTTCAATGGCGCCCAAAGACGAGCGGGGAAAGAAGTGGCGACTTCTGCAACGGAGGGTCCTCCTCCTCTGGTCATCGAGCGACCAATCGCCGGTAAGAGACTTTCTCTCCTAATTAGAGACTGCGATCTCTTTCTTTTAAAGCTGGTATTTGGCTTATCAGGACAATCGAATATGATCTGTCCTCGTTAGGGAACTCGTTTCCCTGAATTTCCCTATCTTCTTTGTACAGGGAATTAAGAATTGAACAGTTCTTCTTTGGGCTTCCGTATGAAGCCATTACTTGGGCTGTCTTCGTCTTGTTTGAGGAACAGGACTCAGGTCTGTCTCTTCAGTCATGGCCACGAAGGATGACTCTTGACCATAATGCCCTCTTGATGACGTCAGCCCTTAGGGCTATACCACTTCCTGCTTAAGCGAAGTTGGTATTTAGACGTTTTCTGCAAAATGCAGATTTGTCTGCGAGATCAAGCTTTGTCGAGGCTGTCGCTTTACTGGCCTTGCTCATGGGGCGAGGCTATGCCTTAGCGAATCTTATATCTCCATGTCCGCTTGACTGTTGAACTAATCATAGTTCTTTTCCTTTTTCTTTTTTTTTGCAGTGCCCTACACCCCTGATCCCTTGAATAGTCTGTTTGGGATGACCAGCCGAGCGGATGGTAGCATCAGCCTTCAATTCTATGGCCAGGCTTCTCTCTTTAGTGAGCGGAGTTCCGTCGTATTGGACACGCTTATCCATGGTGGTGACCCGCTCACCATGAGGAGTATTCTAACCACCGCTCCTCTCGAAGACATCGACCGTCGGACTTATAAAAAGTCCAATTTCATGTTCGAAGATGCCGCGTCCGATCCTGATCGCCAATTGCAGGCAGGCGAGGGACAGTGGATCTTCGAGTTGGATGGCGAGAAGTTTTATCTTCCGTCTAACAAGCGGCACTTTCCTTTGTCTTCTTTTGAGTGTGTAACTCAGGCTCGGAAGATGGCATGGGGCGTGAGCCGAAGTGTCGAGTCCGTCCACGTCGGAGATTGAAATCTCAGTCTCCTGGTTTTTCAAGGGCGGGCCCTCCTCACAACATAATAGGCCTATATCCTAGAAACGTGTCGCGGGAGCTTCCGGTAGGAGAGAATCCGGCTGTGGCGCAGTCCTTTGGCACCCAATTCTGCGCAGTTGACGGGAATTATCCCGCCACTGACTTCAGGACTCCTGGTTGGGTTGGATAATGAGACTTGGCTATCTGTCAGTTCAGAGGTCGCGATGACATAACTGGTTGAGACGTCACCAAGCTTCAAAAATTGGTGATACTCGTCTTTTGTAAATGTCACGAGTATCGAGACCTGCCTTTTGTAAATGTCAACAGGGCTCGGGGTTGAGACTCGGCTGTCTGCTAGTTCAGAGGTCGCAATGACATAACCGGATGAGACGCCACCAAGCTTCAAAATTGGTGATACTCGTCTTTTGTAAATGTCAACGAGTATCGAGACCTGCCTTTTGTAAATGTCAACAGGGCTCGGAATTGAGACTTAGCTGTCTGCTGGTTCAGAGGTCGCAATGACATAACCGATGAGACGCCACCAAGCTTCAAAATTTGGTGATACTCGTCTTTGGTAAATGTCAACGAGTATCGAGACCTGTCTTTTGTAAATGTCAACAGGGCTCGAAATTGAGACTTAGCTGTCTGCTGGTTCAGAGGTCGCAATGACATAACCGGATGAGACGCCACCAAGCTTCAAAAATTGGTGATACTCGTCTTTTGTAAATGTCAACGAGTATCGAGAAATGTCTTTTGTAAATGTTAACAGGGCTCGGGGTTGAGACTCGGCTGTCTGCTGGTTCAGAGGTCGCAATGACATAACCGGATGAGACGCCAACAAGCTTCAAAAATTGGTGATACTCGTCTTTTTTAAATGTCAACGAGTATCGAGACCTGTCTTTTGTAAATATCAACAGGGCTCGGAATTAAGACTTAGTTGTTTGCTGTTCAGAGGTCGCAATGACATAACCGGATGAGACGCCACCAAGCTTCAAAATTGGTGATACTCGTCTTTTGTAAATGTCAACGAGTATCGAGACCTGTCTTTTGTAAATGTCAACAGGGCTCGAATTGAGACTTAGCTGTCTGCTGGTTCAGAGGTCACAATGACATAACCGATGAGACGCCACCAAGCTCAAGGTTGGTGATACTTATCATTTGTAAATGTCAATAAGTATCGAGTTTGTAGTGAAATTTGGGAGAAGTCTCTTTTTCACGGGGAGAACGAGGGAATCACTGTCATAGGTTTAATGTTAACGTAACAGCGAAATGTATTTGTGATCTTACCATTCTATGGACGAGAATTGGTAAGTGATTTTGGAGGTCTCGTCCTCGCGGGGAGAAATGAGGGAATTGTTGTCATAGGTTTAGTGTTAACGTAACAGCGAAATGTGTATGTGGTCTTACCATTCTATGGATGAGAATTGGTAAGTGAAACGAGGGAATCAAACGGGAACAGGTCCCTTAGGATTTTTAGCAAACCCCCAGCTGTCAACGGGTTTGATATGCCTTTACCAACTACCGTTTGAGTCGGGCTAGCCATGCTATTCCCCTCAGCATGATGAGTTGTCGAGGACTTATGTTGGGCTTAAAGGCCAACATTTTTCTCTATCCTTAATCGTTAAAGGATATTGGATTATCGGGTTAATGTCTGCATAACCTGATTCTCCTTTAGGATAACCGGTGCACGGCCAGGTTCCTGTTGGTTTATGGCTGTATGATCTCACTTGGAGGAAGAGAAAGGCTCTCTTTGTGTGTACTTTGCACACGAAGGTCTTGATCAGAGGTGTAGTGTTAACTTGATCATGAGAAGGATCCTTGATTAAGGATAATACTTCTTTAAGAACTTGCCATTGATCGAAATCATGAGTAGGTCGCCCTCTGCAGTCGTGAGGCGGTATGCTCCGTTTGAATAGACTGTTTCTATCACAAACGGTCCTTCCCATTTAGGCTGAAATTTGCCTTTGATCTTGTGCGTCATAATCATCGGTCGTCTGACGGCTAAGACCAGGTCTCCTTTCTGGAAGATTCTCTGTTTGACCTTCTTATTGAAGGCTTTTGACATTCGAGCCTGATACAGCTCAATGTGTTGCTGCGCTTGGAGCCGCTTCTCGTCTAGGGCTTCGAGCTCTTGAAAACGTAGGCGATCATTGTCCTCTGATGTAGTTTTAGTAATCAGAGCTACTCGCAATGATGGCATCTGGATTTCCAAGTGGGAGGACTGCTTCGCACCCATATACCAGGGAAAAAGGCGTATTGCCTGTCGGTGTCCGAACCGTGGTTCGGTAGCCCAAAGACATTCACCAAGCTTTTCGTCCCAATCTCGCTTGTTCGAGTAGACGAATTTCTTGAGTAGCTTGATGATCGTTTTGTTGAATGCTTCCGCCAAGCCGTTAGCGGCGGGATTATATGCATTTGAAGCCACATTCTGAATTCGGTATTTATCGCAGAATCGATAGAATACCTGACTTATGAATTGGGGACCATTGTCATGGATGATCCGCCTAGGGACACCAAATCGATGAATGACATGGTGCTTGATGAAGTTAACCACATTAGGGGTTTTGACATCAAGCAGTGGTATAGCTTCTGCCCACTTTGAGAAGTAATCGGTTATTGCCAGGATGAACCGGTGACCTTTTATCGAAGAGGGGCTGATTGGCCCTACGACGTCGATTCCCCATGCTTCAAATGGCCATGAAGCAACAGTTGGGTGGAGCAGCTCCGAAGGCTGGTGTATGAAGTCCGCATGAATCTGGCATGCTTTACACCTTCGTGCGTATTGGATGGCATCGGCTATCATAGTTGGCCAATAGTATCCAAGTCTGTGCAACCTGTCTTTGAGCTTTGGACCTGGCTGATGAGCTCCGCAAATGCCGTCATGCGCTTTTTGGAGCGCTTCCTGTGCCTCTGAATTGGAAAGGCAATGGAGGAGAACACCGTCATATGAGCGACGGTAAAGTGTCTTCAAAGTCAGATCGTAATAGAACCGGAGAGACCTTCTCTGATGGACGCCGCTTCCTTGGGATCGTCTGGAAGCAGACCGTGCAAAGCATAGTCGATGAGAGGAAAGCGCCAGTCTCTTGGTTTAAGATCCGTGGAGACATTATAGACTTCTCGAGTTCTTAGTATGTGCTTGGAGCACAAGATGTCGAGTTACGACTATGAGGTGATACTCGGTGTCGGCTGGCAAGGCTAGCGTCGTCGCTAATGCAGCGAGAGCGTCCGCCTTGGTATTCCGGGACACATGCCCGATGTTGAAACCTTCAAATAGGTTAGCCAATTCGATGGTTGTATGGTAATAAGGCACCAGTCCTCATGGCGGACTTCGTATTCGCCTTTAACCTGATTGATGATCAGTTTTGAATCGCCATAAGCTTCGAGGTAGCGTACCCCAATTCCATGGGCGAGTTGAAGACCGATGAGCAGAGCATTATATTCTGCTACATTGTTGGAGCACGATTCTGTCAGAGAAAATGCTCTGGGCAGGACATGATTCTGTGGGGAGATAAACACAACCCCCACTCCGGCATAATCTGCCTTTAGGGCCCATTTGCGATGCTCCATCAAAGAACATCTGCCATACTTCCTCTTCTGAGGTTGCATTAGACTCGAAGACCTCATCAGGGATGTCTTCGTGAAGCTTTTAAATTTCCAGAACTGGATGAGCAGCCAAGAACTCTGCAAGAGCCTGGCCTTTAACCGCCTTCTGAGGCGTGAAGATCATGTCGTATTGAGACAATAAAAGTGCCCACTTAGCCAATCTTGAATTCAATGATCCTGGCTTCGTCATAAGGAGACGCAATGGGTTTACTCTGGAGATGACATGTATGGTCTGGCCGACCAAATAATGTCGTGTCTTCTGAACAGCGAAGACGAGAGCTAAACACTCTTTCTCGATAGGGTTGTAGCGAGATTCCGCTCCTATGAGAGTTCTGCTCAGATAATAAATGGCCTGGTCGTGGCCATTGTCGTCCTTTTGAGCGAGGAGGGCACCGAGGGAGTAGTCCAGAGCTTTTACATAAAGCAAGAACGGTTTTCCTGATGTAGGGGCCACTAAGACTGGAGGTTTTGTGAGGTACCTCTTGATGTCTTCATAAGCTTCCTGGCAAGCTTGATCCCATACGAAGAAGCACCCTTTTTCATGAGTCGGGTGAACGGCTGACACCGGCCCGAAAGATTTACAATGAATCTTCTGATATAGGCCAGCCTGCCTTGCAAGCCTCTAAGCTCCTTGAGGTTCCTTGGTGGATGCATGCTCTGAATAGCTTTGACCTTGTCTGGGTCAAGATGAATCCCTTTTGATGTGACAATAAACCCAAGGAACTTGCCACTTGACACTCCCAAAAAGGACTTTGTTGGATTCATTTTCAGCTGATGAGCCCGCATTATGTTGAACATCGTTCTCAGGTCGCGAAGATGTTCATTCTTGTTGCGGCTTTTGACGGCAATGTCGTCGACGTAGCATTCCACCGTTTTTCGAAGATGGTCGCGGAAGATTGTACTCATTGCCCGCTGATAGGTTGCTCCGGCGTTCTTCAGTCCGAAGGGCATTACAGTGTAGCAGTATACCCCCAATGGTGTTCGGAACGAAGTATGCTTCTCGTCGTCTGGATACATCTTAATCTGGTTGTACCCTGAAAAGCCGTCCATGAAAGACATCCTTTCGAACCCGCATATGTTGTCAATCATGACGTCGGTGATGGGCAGTGGGAAGTCGTCTTTAGGACAGGCCGTATTGAGATCACGGTAGTCGATGCAGATCCGTATTTTTCCCGTTCTTCTTGAGGACGAGGACGATGTTAGCTACCCAATCTGGGTTGCTCCTCCTGGATGAAGCCACATGCAATGAGCTTGTGAACTTCAGCTTCAATAGCTTCCATGATGTTCGGGCGAAACCGACGTTGTTGCTGCTTGACTGGCTTGACGTCAGGCTTGATGTTCAGACGGTGCATAGCGACCTGTGGATCAAGTCCGGGCATATCTTCGTAGCTCCATGCGAAGACATCTATATACTCCTTTATGAGTATTATCAATTCTTCCTTCTCCGTAAGCGATAGGCTTTCACTTATAAAGATGAGCTTGGGGTTATCTTGACTTCCCAGATTGACCTGCATCACCTTGTCTTCAGTAGGTGGTTCGCGCAGCTCGAACACTTTTCCCATTGGATGTTTAATTGCTGGGCCCACGGTTCTTCATCGGTAGCCTCCGCAGGTTCAACTGACTGCTCGACGTCATATTAACAGTGAGGTCTTTGAATATTCCTCCTATACTGATATCGGAGTCCCACTCGGAGGATGAAGCCGAATGTGATGGAATTGGCCCGTCGTCTTTGACTTGAACTGTTACTGATGATGTGGGCGTGACGTAACCCAACCCCCTGCGTGTTATCATAGTAGTTTGCAGGCTTCCCTTTAGGCACAAGGTTCCGCATCAAACCGCGCTTTCCTTTTCCGAATTCATTCAGGCCTGCTCCATGCTTCAAGTCGTACCCCATTTTCTTCATAATGTGGCGCGCTGGCCGCGCATAATGGAAGAACTGTGGGGCGTCTGAGTCTGAGCTCGAATCTGCAGTTGTGGGTCCCGTGGCTGGGTTTCTACCGAAGATTATCGGCGACTGACCTTGTTTGGACGGAGGGATCACCAGTGTGGCCCCCTCTATAGCTTCCACAGATGTGCTGGCCACACTTGGCTCATGTACGGCACATGCAGAGAGCCATCCGTAATGGATTTAATCGACCCAATACTCGCAGGATAATCAAAAGAAATAATTATCATTAATTACCCATTCACCTTCATCCTCTGAAGGAGTATTACATAGGGGATTATTGAGACATGCTATAATTGGTTCACCAATCAGAATGGCTGGCATGCCTGTTTTCGGATTCTGAATCCGTCTCGTTGCCACTTTCATCATCGTCCGGCAACGATTCTTTAAGTGCTCCACCGGCCTCTTGATATAGGAGAGCGTCAGTGAAGTATTTTCCACCCTTTGAATGGTTGTCTCTCAGCAAAGACAGTTCGTACTGTCGTGTCATCTTCAACATATTTGAAGCATTGGTGCAGAGTAGAGGGAACGATCCAGTTAGCATGGATCCATGGCCGTCCCAGCAGCAGATTATATGATGTGTCAGCATCAATGACATAGCATGTCACTTCTGACTTCAGGCTCCCGATTCTGCAACGGAGTCGAATTTTCCCCAGTGGATGACTGCTTCCGGCGTTAAAACCGTATATTGTAGTAGTGGTTGCGGACAACCTGTACAATGGTATCCGAGGATGTAGAGAAGCCTTTTGGGGATGATGCTGAGTGCAGACTCCGGATCGACTTGTATTCTCTCGATGCACGTTGAACCGATATATCCGGTGTAGTACAGAGGTCGATCGTGCTTGTTGTCTTTGAGAAGCATATCTTCTGCCGTGAATGTAATAGCGGGCACATTTGATTGTGCATGATGACATTCTGGGTAAGGAGACTGAACGTCATCGTTAGGGATTTCAGGCATGCATGTCAGAAAGGATTCTGAATTGGCTAGCGCATCCCTGAGTGCTTCTCTTGTTTCTTTCGAGAGGCGAGGAGCTCGTGTATAGTGATACGAGCTGGGATATTGGCCAGCTGAGCCAATATGTCAAGAGCGAAAGGGCGTATCAAACCCTTGGCCTGGTGGTTTCTTCAACACGTGGCGATCGTACCTCATTAGGCCTCTCTTTTCCCTTGGTGGGATTGGAGTGGATGCTGGTATTTGTACTGACGTCGTTTGCTGTTGTGTCTCGTCAGTAGACTTTTCATACTGCCTCAAGTATGATTTTCCGGATCGGGTGCCCGTCTGTTGAGGCGCATCGGCTTGCGCCGTGCAAGCAAGCTTTTCTCCTTCTGAATCACTGAGGGAAGCCGATGTCAGATTGCCGTCGTCTGGCTGGATGGAGATGACATTGCAAGACTTGCCCTTTGAGTTGGGCTGCTTTGGATCCCGCTGTACGTCTTGGACGAGGTCTGGATGTATCCACATGACTTCTCCTGTCTCCAATGTTAAGGAACAAGACCCTTATTGTTTTGAGCTGTAGCTGAAAGATGCTTGACTTCCAACCGTGGCGCAGGGACGGAATAAGTCCCGTCGGGAACTGTGACCTTCGGAGCTTTGCCGAACTCAAGAGTCACCATATTGGCAGTGACTTTCTTCTGCTCCGTCTTCAATGTCAGAACCCCGGCATCGACCAGGGCTTGTATTCTGTCCTTGAGGACATAACACTTGTCAGTAGGATGGTGAATCATCCTATGGTAGAGGCAGTATTTAGGGTCATTTGTGCGCCCTATCTCATTGGGACGCTGAGCATCTGGCAGCTTCATTTTGTTCTCTTTGTGGAGCAGATGGAATATGGTGACCACCTGATCGTCTTTGAACGAATACTGCTTTGGAGGGAATTTAGGCTCCTGATTGTTGAAGTCACTCTTCTTGGCCTTCGACTGCACATCTCCGGATAACTCCACAGACATAGTCTCTTTGCCTTTAGCTTGAGAAGATTGCGGTAGGTCGCCACGCCCTTTGTTTGTTCATCCCCTACTTGCCTCTAGGGGCGGATGGTTCGAACTTTTTAGCCGACTTCTCGGCTATCTCTGCTTGCTCGACCAATTCTTTCCAAGTGTGGGCTTTGACAGCCCCCATGCGAACTTCGACTTGGTCTAGTAAGTTGTGTCTGCATGTCTGTAAGAGCATGGGTAATGGCATCCCTGCTGGGCACATCAAGGATAAGTTTCTGAACCGTTCAATGTAGTCACGGATAGATTCGCCCTTCCTTTGCACAGTGGAGAGGAGTTTGTCCATGGTCACTTCGGTATCATCCTCATAGAAACGAGAGAGGAACCGAGTTTCTAGGTCGATCCAGGAGTTGATAGAGCCCGGAGGGAGACTTCGGAACCAGTCAATGCTACCCCTTTAAGGTATCAATGAACAGCCTAGCCATGATGGCGTCATTGCTTATAACATTACCAGTCTGAGACCGAAAATAGTAGATGTGCTAATTTGGCGAGCTCTTTCCATCATAGGTATGCAGCGTTGGTGGTTTGAACTTCGGTGGATATGGCACGAATCCCACTCCAATGGGTAAGGACGGACTGCCCCTACTTTCTTTAATTCATCCCTCTGAGCTAGGGATGCGATTTGAGCTTGGAGGCCCTTAAGGACTTCGGCGTCTAAGGAAGAACCCTCCTTGGATTTCTCCGGCTTTGGTTGCTCATTGCTGAAGTGTTCCTCCTCATCGTGATTGCTCCCGGCATCATTGTTATTCCGGTTATTGAGGAGTTAAGCGAGCATCTGTTGAATATTGTTCAGAGCCTCTTGCTGGGTTCTGGAAGTTTGCTCCTGAGCTTCCAGGCGCCGACGAAGATCGTCGTTGACGTTATCAGCCATATTGACTGATGCTCTGTCTGTTCGCACCGAGCTAACTGTCGCCTAAGAGGCATACCCACTATCTTCATCTTCTTCGTCCGATGATTGGAGTGATCTCCTGGGCTGTGACGAGGCTAGGGCCGTCGAGGAAGAAGGCTGTTCATAAGTGTAGGGTATCGCCGCCCTGGATCTGGTGTTCCGGAAAACACCTTCTTCATGCACCAAGACTTCGCCTAAGCCTGGGCTGTAATCTGGATCTGGGGAGCTGTAGGGGGTGTCGTCAGATGTTTGTCTTCCCCTGCGCAGCTCTCGCCCTCTCCCAGCCATGTTGACGGATGCGGAGGGGAGATCTCGCAAGATACTCCTTCTGCGATGCTTCATCGGGACTTGTACCGATAGTCAATCAAAAACTGACCGTCGTCTTGGAGGCGTGGCGGGGATTGGTCCCAGCCGGCAATGGACCGAGTGGAGTGTCACCAGCTGACATCCCACTTGTCGACAACAGGGGGAAGAGGTTTGTCTATTCGTCAACAATTTTCTCAAATCAGACCCGTTTGGGTCTCTGTAATCGAGTGCAAAGGCTCTTTTGGATCGCACATAGGACGATGTCCTGCTTCTTTTATCCCTGCAGATGGGATTAGCACTGAATAGTGCTTTGGTTCTAGCTTCGCCATAAAGCGAGAGTTTAGTGCTCGACGCACTGGAAAGCGGAGCGCGTTGTGGCGCTTTACCCGCTATGCTGCTGCAAAGGCAATTAGCCTTAGATAGTACTTCGGCTTCAGCTTCGCGGTCATGAGCCCTGCGCGTACGCTGTGGTAGGGTAGCTTCGCTCATGAGAACGGGACCGGCACGAGGCATTGCTGCTCTTAAATTGGACGTCGGTATGATTGCCGTCGTAACTTTATGATTGGAGCAGACAGGCATCTTGCCTTTTTCTTCGCGAGAGAGGCGCGGTTTGGGCGTAGCTACGCCTGAAGCTTCGGTTGGAAACTTCTGTTTAGGCTTCCATATCCGCCTTGGCAGAGGAGACTTAGGTTCGCAAGGAACCTAATTAGCCACACACGAGGCTGAGGGGTGTTGGCAGAATTCTGCTTCCGATTTCTGATTTGAAACCTTGGTCGTGGAAACCCTCCTATGCTTCCGTGCTCGAAGCATTGGGCCACCCCCAGAGAGGACTTCTTCAAATCTTCCTTGATCGAACTGAACCACCAAGTTCTCACAAGTAAAGGAATCAGACTGCGGACGTGCTTCCTTGTTGCGCCAAATAACCGCAGTAGGTTCGTAGAGAACCTTTTCAGTCTCCGCAGAGACTTTCCTTGAAGATTTAGCCAGAAAGGCTCTGGCTGCACCGGCTTTTCTGAATTCAGAGTTAGACCCGAAGGTCTGTTCGTCGCATTGCGACACTTGATTCTCGGCAGTGGAGAATTTCATCCCCAGCGGAGTCGCCATCTTGTTTTCCATTATGTTTGCAAAGGGGAAAACTTACAAAAAAGAGTTTGAGGAGCTAAATTATAAGTATTCTTAAAAAGATTACAAGTAGATCTCCTCAGAGATTCTGGAGAAGTGTGCCGATAGGAGTCTGGTCAGCGCGCGATCACTTTGTCCCTTTGACGATGCGAGCGATTAGATTCCCTTCTCGCCTGGTTCGGGGAATCAGAGAACAGAAGGTTGGTAGAACTCTCTTGCTGCTTCTCAAAATCACCTTCAATAAGGAATTCCTTCTCGCCTGGTTCCGGAGATTCCTTGAGAAGAAGGACGATGTTAGGTATCAACACTCTGGCTAGAGAAAGTAATTCTCTAAAAGGTCTCTGAATTCGAGAGCGCACGGTGCTTATGAAGAAGGCTCTGCTTGTGGAGTCCTCTTTTCGTCTTCGATCGATCGATCCTCTCTCCTTGTACCCCTGGCGGGTTATTTATAGGGAGAGTAAGGGTATAATCGTCCCTTAAAGATATGGAAACAGATTGAATCAAATCTGTTTAATCTGGAAAGTAGCCTTGCTGCGAGGCTAGGATCAGCTTCTGCGAAGCTAGAATTGGCAGGTCGGGACCTTCTCGATCTGTTTTGATCCTTTCCATATCGTTGGAGGATTTCCCCTGATCTTCTTACTCGTTTTAGAAGAGTCAAGAGATTGTGGCAATCAACTGCCAAATTGATCTCTGATTTGATCTTGATTGGATTTGATCTAATTGGATCCGATCTCATCCGGAGATTTGATTGGTCAAAGGTTGACCATAGCAGACCAATAGTGACGCTGCCCGCATTGAGCTCGTAGCGGAGCTAGAGGCAGCTTTTGGCGAAGTCCGAAAGAAACCCTTTGGCGGAGCTGGAAGTCCCCTGTGGCGAAGTTGCGAGTTAGCTTCTTGGCGAGGCTTCGAATGGCTTCAAGGTGAAGTTGAATGATTTTAGCCTCTCAAGCGAGGCTATCCCTTTGGGCTCATGCGATGCTAAGTGCTAGCATCTTAGACCTGCTGAGGTCTGTTTAGAAACAATCCGGGTTCACTGTCTGCTTGCTGGATCAGTGGAGTCCAAGTTGCTTCCTTGTCCCTCGGAGATGGGTGAAAATTGGTCTTCAGCTCGTCTGTCACTTGTCTTTTGTAAATGTCAACAAGTTTAGACATTGTTCGGGCCAATAAGAATCTTGTCTTTTTTAAGTGTCAACAGTGAGGTTGTTTTCACCTCGCGTATGTACGTCACCATAACGTCTCTGTATCCTTGGGATCGGGGCGTTACAGGACTTCCCACATAGGGAAACCTCCAATGAGGATTTGGGGCAATACAATAACCGGGAGTACACAACTCCTCTCTCAGATACAACACAACCTTTACACTTAGAGGTTAGGCACAAAGCCACTCAAACACAATCACCTCACACTTGAGGAATGGGCACAAAGCCAAACAACCAATCAACCTCTCACTAGAGGGATAGGGCACAAAGCTACCTCTCCAACAATCAACCTCTACACAAGAGGGATATCAAAAATTAGGAGGGTTTACAACTTGGTGATCACAGAGACCAGAAACAACTTCTTTTCCCACAAAAACAAAGATCCTAATAGATAGGATAGTAGATAAGCTCAAGTGTGAAAAATAAAGAGTTTGGAACAAAAACACAAAGAAAAATACTTGAAAAAACAACTTAGTATTTGATAGAAATGAAGAACAAAGCAAATTCCTAAATCTATATTTTTCTTTAATTTTTCAACCCTTTAAAACAAATAAAGATTGATCTTTTGGCACTAAAAACTCTTTTAAAACTTGTATTAAAACACTAGAGAAGATCAGAATTTTAGCTCTTAAAAACTTGTTCAAACACTTCAAATGGGGTATTTATAGCCCCATAAAAATTCTGCCCGTTGGCAGGCATAAAGGTCAAAAATGACCTTCCGGTCGACCGGCCAACGGGAAAAAAATCGACCGTTAAGCTTGCTGGTCGACCGCCCGGTCGACCCCGCCCAGAACCAGAGAGCAACGGCTCTCTGGCCGATCGACTGCCCGGTCGACCAGGCCAACCCGAGAGTGGGTTGACTTCAGTCGATCAACCGCTCGGTCGACCGACCAAACAAGCTGGCCTGCGTGCACGTCCTTGTGCACGTCGGTCGACCGGTTCGGTCGACCGACTCTTGGTCCGGTCGACCGGCCCGGTCGACCGCCAGAGCCTGGCAGGGCAAATTATAGGATTTAAAAACTGGTCTTTTTGGCTTTAATAAAATTCCATAAAATCTCTAAAATTTACAAAAATAGTTTCAGTATAATACTTTGATATACAAACATGTTTGAGTAAAATCAACCATGTTACAACATTTTGAACCATTTTGTGACTTACAAATTTTGTCGAAAACTAAAATCCGTAATTTTCAAAACTTGAATTTTTGAAATGGAAAACCGTTTTATCCAAAACACTTGCAAATACAAAAACATGATATTGAAATAACTTTGAGGCATATAGTATATGGATATAATCCAATATACATATAAAGATATATATCAATATTTTTGACATTAAATTTGAAAATAAGTTTTGTTAAAATACCAAAACTCCAAACTCATGAAATAGACTATCAAACTAAGTTTGTTTAAATAGTTGAAGCATACATGTATATAGAACAAATCTAATATACATTAAACCATATAAACTTGTTTTGATTCTATCTATTCATGAAAACCAAGATCGATTAAACTAAAAACTGAAAACCAATAAACATGAAACGTGTGTGTGTTGTGAACTTGGGCATATCACACTATCTAATTTTTAACAATAGATCTAAACTAACTATTCTAAAACAAACCGAGATCTTCTTGTAGAGCGCCGTCTCCAAGTCGACTCGATCCAAACGTGATCCACCGAGCTTGACTCCAACGAGTGCTAGATATGAAATTTGACGCTCGGGCTCTTGAATCACCATGTGAAAGCTCCAAAACACCTTTGTTGAAGCTAATCACCTACTAATATCTTGGTTAAATATCTGAAACTAAATATCACAAGATTATTAGTAAACTATAACTACATGAGTTAATCATCATCAAAACTAGAGTGGAAGGCCTCTGGGCCAATAATCTCCCCCTTTTTTATGATGACAAAACTCATGGAGTTATATATGCATGGATTAAAGTTAAACTTCAAAGAAGCTCCCCCTTAACTCATGCATAACAATAAACTATAAGATATGCAATGAATATTAATATGAATATGCATAAACATGCATAATGAAATAAACATGCTCTTGATACCAAACTTTTAAAATAAATTCCTTTTCCTTTTTTTTAAAATAAACATGTTCTTAAATACCAATTGAAATTATAAACTTAATATAAACATGTTCTTAAGTATCAATTGAAAATATAAACTTAAAATATTACTCTTGATACCAATAAAAATTTCAATTGAAAACTTTATCAATAAAAGCAATAAAAGCTCTTGATACCAATCAATAAAAATTCTTGATACTAACTGAAAGATAATCAATAAAAGTTCTTGATACCAATAATAAAAATTTTAACAAAAGTTCTTGATACCAATAAAACAAAACAACAAAATATGTTCTCTTGATACCAATATCAGCAAAACATCAAACAAACTGTCTTGATACCAATATGAAACAAACTTTGATATAAACTTACAAATAAACAATAAACATGCATATAAACTCAAATACTTCTCCCCCTTTTTGTCAATCATCAACAAAGGGGTTAAAGAAAACAATAAAATAATGTTCTCCCCCTTTTTGTCTTAAACAAAAAATATCAATAAGGGGTGAAATCAAATCAAAACATTATGATACCAATTGAAAAAAAATTATATCAATTTAGTACATCATGATATCAATTGAAAATAAATAAAACATACCAATTGAAAGTACATAAAACAAATATTTTTAATATAATTTAAATAAACATGTCTATATTATACCATTGAAAGTAAATAAAACATTTTGAAGAAATCAACCAAAAATTTTGATATCAATTGAAAGATATAAACATATAGGTAATCTTGATACCAATTGTAAAGATTAGTACCAATTGAAAGTATTTTTTCATTAGGAGCATATGATGCCAAAAAAATCAATATCATTTTTCAATCATTTAACATAAAGTGTGGGAGTAAAATACCAAAGATAAACAAAACCAATTGAAAAGTGAAATATGAATTTTCTCCCCCTTTATGAAATACCAAATAAAATGATGCATAAGCTTATATAAGATACCAATTGAAACATAATCAATTAAAATATAATAGTCATTGAAGAAATCAAGCTTAGCATAATTAAAATTTGTGCTCAAAGATATAGAGATATAGTAAGCACAAATAAAGCATATATATATATGTATGAAAAATTGAATACCAATCGAAATTGATACTATTTGAAATTGAAGCATACATATATAAAAAAATATATGAGTATGCAAAAAGAATGTCAATAGTGATACCAATTGAAAAGATCCAATGATACCAACTTTAAACATAATAAGAATCAAGTGTATAACTCATATTTCCTACCACCCATTTCATGCACATGTTTAAAAGGATTTCAATAATAAACATACAAGGCATGGTCGCCCAACCAGCCGCTCTTAGATGGGTAGGGGTTTTCAAAACTAAGTTTGAAAATATAGTATGTTTGAAAACTCTACCATATGAAGAATACGAACTAGTTATATGAAAAAATTGTAAACTAGTACGAAATCCTTCAAGCAAGAAATAAAGCAAAAAATATTTTTCATGAAAATATGAAAATCACATGATCATTAAACACTCAAGGGTCTATAAAGCATATATGTCTCATGAAAACAAATCATGAGTAAACAAAAATGATGTGAGTGTACAAGTATAATGTGAAATACAAAGTCATGGAAATAGGCAATTAAGCTCGAATATGCAATTCCTTAGAAACATGAAAATCATCAAAACTAGAATCCTTCATGGTATATGTATGTTTTGTATAAACTGGAGTATACATATATATCCAAACATAACGAGTCCACAAAAGTATATGCATGAAGGCAAGTAGCTCAAGGATATATATGTATATCTAATAGTTTAGACAAAATAGACATATACATGGAGTTAAATATAAACATGACAAACATGTACAAAATAGGAATACAAGTCAAAATGTATGAATCATCAAAACTAGGCTATACTAGTACATCTAATAAGTATAAATGTGCATTCAAGCACAAATATATAATAATCTATTTGTGGCTCACTAGTTGTACAAGTATATACCTGAGTTTTAATGAAAACTAAAATCTAAACAAGTAATCAAAACATGAAGCATAGAAATCAAAACACAACCTATAAGATCATTATGTATATGAACATGCATTAGATCTAGGACATACACATTAGTTAAAACAAATGTGAGAACACAAAAGTATAAGTTCATATTAAACATGGGTGTCTCAAATACTAATCATGTATGACAATAGTCTAATAAGCATGGCATATGACATAATGAGCATATGAACAAGAATGAATGATCTAAAAGCATGCAAACATAAATAAGGAGTAAGAGATAGTTACCAAAACCATGAGAGCAACTCTCAATGTCTCCAAAACAAGGTGGTCCTCCCACCAAACTCCCCTTGAAAGTGAGCATCCAAATTTGTCCTCTTTAAGTTCGGAACGCATCCACCTCAAGGCATCATCGCTCTCACGTCATGTGAGAGCCCACACCTACATCAAATAAGATAGGAGTAGTCTTTGGTACCCACACTCTTTTGGGTTCATAGGGGTTAGCTCCTTTCCTAATCCAAACAAATTTAGTTGCTAAATTTGAATCATGTATACGATCATAACAAAACTTAGCAAGGTGGCCCTTACGTCCACAATGTGTACATGTGTACACATGAGCATACATTGTGTGATGGGTGTGAAAATCACCTAGAGGGGGGGTGAATAGGTGATAATGCTAATCAATGGACAAATTAAAAATTAAGATGTAACAATCACCCAACAAGATTCACAAGATGAATGAAAGCAAGTAAATATGGCAATGATGATGATAAGCAAGTAATAAGTGCAAGTAAAGTAAAGTAAGGAGTGCAAGAATGTAAACCAAACGCAAACACAAGGATATGTTATCGAGGTTCGAGCACCCAGCTCTACTCCCCGCCTTCCCCAGAAGGATTCTAGCTACTTCCACTATCACAAAAAATCACAATTACACCGGAGTACCCAACTCCACAATCTCAATTACAAGCAATTTCTGAATAGTCAAAAGACCACAAACTCTCTCTTTCAAATGTCTCTTCCCTTACAAAAGGTCCTTAGAGAACAATGAGTAGGAATGAAGCTCTTGTGTGCAAGGAGAAAAGAAAATGAAATCAGAGAATTCTTTTGAAAAACACTTCAGAAAATGAGAGAATTTCAGCACAAAAACCAAGATCTTTTGAAAGCCTTAAACTTGGAAACTTTTGAAATTTTTCTCTTGTAATTAATTGTTGTAAACAATCTCTCCCCAAACACCCCTATTTATAGGAGAGGACTAGGGTTAAGGGATAAAACATAATTAGGATTAATCAGAGAGTATTAGGTTTGAAATATATCCCTTAAACTAATTTTAAACACAAAAAGACAAAATATAAAACAGCCCAGAAAATAGCCGTTTACTGTTCAACGGCTAGTCCGGTCGACCGCTAGTTCAAAGAAAACGACCGTTGCCGGCTACGGTCGACCGGCCGGTCGACCGAAACAAACAGAGACTAAGGACTTACAGTCAGGCTCGTCCCGGTCGACCGTCCCGGTCGACCGTGAGACATGCACACTGATACGTGCATTGCCAGAACTACGGTCGACTTGTCCGGTCGACCGGACAAGACTGACACAGGCACGGTCGACTGGTGCGGTCGACCGCTCAGGCCAAAAATCATTTTTCAGACAAAATTTAGAGAAGATAAAAAATTTTATCAGAAGATGTTTTAAATAGTAATTAGTTTAAAACATAAGCATGGATATATAGGCAGAGGATTTGTATCAAACTATTTTTTGTATAATTTATATGAAATAAACTTAGAAATAGGATGTGCGCAAAAACGTGGTGTTAGAGCTTCAAACCTATTCACTATTCTTTAACAAAACTCTAAACCTATAAAACTAAAAACAAATCTTGTTGAGCAATCTTCAAGTCTTGAGCCATGCTATGCCTTGCTAGAGCCCCTTCTTCTATGTTCCTTCCTTGATATGCAATATGCCTTCTTTGATTCATGAAACCTAGAAGTTGTTGCAATAGCTAAGCAATGGCCTCCAAATATGGTACTAACCTGAAACTTATCTTAAACAAACTCATTAGTACCAAATAGCACTAATTTGTTTGTCATCATCAAAACTCATTAAATGGAGAGTGTAACCTTTTGGGCCAACAATCTCCCCTTTTTTGATGATGACAAAACAAATAGGTTACAAGATAAAAATATAGGGGAGGAGAAAACTCCCCCTCAAATTATGCTATATAAAGAAAATATTTAAACTCAAAAATACAAGAACTCATTGAAAAACATAAAAACATATATGCTCTTGATACCAATTTAAACCAATTGAAACAATAATGAAAAACACATGTTATTTTCTTGATACTAACAAAACACAAGAATTCTCAAAACGCATGAAAACAAAACAAGACAACAAAAACATATATAAACTCATATAAACTCATATGGAACCAAGACCATATAAATTTATCATGAAAACAAAACAAGACAACAAAAACATATATAAACTCATATAAACTCATATGGAACCAAGACCATATAAATTTATTTTTATCATGCACTAACTTATTCTCCCCTTTTTGTCATACATCAAAAAGGGTTAGGAATCACATGTTTAATCAATAATACAAACATTAAGTTCTCCACAAATAAACGAAAATCTAGCAAAATCAAGAGGTTTAGTGAAAATATCGGCTAGTTGCAAATCCGTAGAAACATAATCAATATCTATATCTCCTTTCTCAAAATGATCTCTAAGAAAGTGATATCTAATCTCAATGTGCTTGGTCTTACTATGTTGATTTGCATTCTTAGTCATGTGTATAGTACTAGTATTATCACAAAATATTTTTATATGATCAAAATGCAAATCAAAATCAAGGAGAGTATGTTTCATCCAAAGGACTTGTGCACAAAAAGCCCCCGCGGCAACATACTCCGCCTCGGCGGTTGAGAGTGCTACGGAATTTTGTTTCCTAGAGGACCATGAAACAAGACAATTACCAAGAAATTGACATGTCCCACTAGTACTCTTTCTATCTACTCTACAACCCGCATAGTCGGCATCCGAATAACTCGTCATTGAGAAATCTCCGGTTTCGGATACCATAGACCCATCCCAATAGTGCCCTTAATATAACGAATAATGCGTTTTACCGCAATAAGATGGGACTCTTTAGGACACGATTGAAATCTAGCACAAAGACACACACTAAACATGATATCCGGCCTACTTGCCGTTAAATATAAAAGACTTCCTATCATGCTTCTATATAATTTAATATCAACATTTTTACCTTGGTCATCTTTATCAAGCTTGGTTGTAGTTGCCATGGGAGTGTTGTAAGTCTTTGAGCCTTCAAGTCCAAACTTCTTTACGAGTTCCTTTGCGTACTTGGCTTGACTTATGAACGTCCTGTTTTGCAATTGCTTGATTTGGAGTCCAAGGAAGAAATTGAGCTCACCCATTGAAGACATTTCAAATTCAAGTTGCATGACCTTTTCAAAATCCTTGCATAAAAGTTCATTAGTAGAACAAAAAATTATATCATCTACATAAATTTGCACAATTAATATATCATTATCAACATGCTTAGTAAATAGAGTTGTGTCTACTTTGCCTTTAACAAAATCATTTGAAATTAGAAAACTAGAAAGCCTTTCATACCAAGCTCTAGGAGCTTGTTTCAATCCATATAAAGCTTTATCAAGTTTAAAAACAAAATCGAGATGAACATGATCAACAAAACGGGAGGTTGAGAAACATAAACTTCTTCATTAATAAAACCATTCAAAAATGCACTTTTCACATCCATTTGAAAAAGTTTAAATTTTGAAAGATGCAAAAGCTAGTGTCATCCGTATGGCTTCAAGCCGTGCTACGGGTGCAAAGGTCTCCTCAAAGTCAATTCCCTCAACTTGAGTGTAACCTTGGGCCACTAACCTAGCTTTATTCCTAATGACATTTCCGGACTCATCCATCTTGTTTCTAAAGATCCACTTAGTACCAATTATTGGTCTATCGTGGGGCTTAGGAACAAGGTGCCAAACTTGGTTGCGCTCAAATTGATTGAGTTCCTCTTGCATGGCAAGCAACCAATATGGGTCCGTCTCGGCTTCGAGAATGCCTTTGGGTTCAAAATGAGAAATGAAAGCAAAGTTACCACATAGGTCATGGAGTTTGGAGCGCATTGACTCCTTTAGATGCATCACTCAAGATGAGCTCCTTAGGATGATTTGTAGCGTATCTCCAAGCTTTAGGAAGCGGTTGAGAGCTTTCCTCTTTATCCTCTTGAATATCACCAATTGATTCTTGCTTTTCTTCTTGAGCGGGTGAGTCTTTCAAGGATAATCTCTCCATGTCTTCACCTAATGGTTCAATCTCTACAACATTCTCAACAACCACATTAGATTCTTCAAACTTAACATGCATGGTTTCTTCAATAGTAAGTGAAGATCTATTAAATACTCTATATGCTTTACTAGTAGAAGAATATCCAACAAAGATAGCTTCATAAGCCTTAGCATCAAATTTACCCAAATTCTCCTTAGTATTAAAACAAAACACTTGCATCCAAAAACTTTAAAATATGCAACATTAGGTTTTCTAGAATGATACATTTCAAAAGATGTTTTGGAAGAATTCTTACACACATAAATACGATTTGAAATATAGCATGCGGTGTTTACGGCCTCGGCCCATAAATATTGAGGGAGGTCATATTCACTTATCATTGTCCTAGCCATCTCTTGAAGTGTTCTATTTTTCCTTTCCACTACTCCATTTTGTTGTGGAGTCCTAGGACAAGACATTTCATGCTTGATTCCTTTTTCATCACTATAAGTCATGAAGAGTTGGTTAACAAACTCACCACCTCTATCACTCCTTATTCTCAAAATCGAAAAACCTTTTCTTTTTCAACCCTTTTTCGAAAAATTTTGAAATGAGAAAATGTTTGATCTTTATTTTGCAAGAAGAAAACCCAAGTGAAACGGGAAAAATCATCAACTAAAACAAATGCAAATCTACTACCATTTAAACTTTTAGTTTGTGTTGGTCCAAAAAGATCCATATGAATTAGTTCTAAGGGCCTAGTAGTCATGATATCCTTAATTGGTTTGAAGGAAGACTTGGTTTGTTTCCCAAGTTGGCACGCACCACAAATGCGGTCTTTCTCAAACTTCAAGCAAGGTATACCCTTTACTAAATCCTTAGAATTAATTCTAGCAAGATGGTCAAAAGATGCATGTCCTAATCTTCTATGCCAAAGCCAAGAATTTTCATCAAAAGCATTCAAGCATTTAGTAAAACAATCTAAATTAAGCATGTCAATGATATAAACATTATTGTCACGAAAACCGGTAAGAATACAATCATCGGATTTAACATCAAAAATCTTGTAAGAAGAATCATCAAAAATAACTTTAAGTCCACGGTCACAAAGTTGACTAATGCTAAGCAAATTATGTTTTAAACCATCTACTAAAATAACATTTTCTATAATAGGAGATGCACCAATTTGAATGTTACCTATACCGATGATAGTTCCTTTGGAGTCATCCCCGAAGGAGACGGAGCCACCTTCCATGTACCTTGATAGGGTTGTGAAGTTGTTGATATCCCACGTCATGTGTCTTGAACAACCACTATCAAGGTACCACCGCTCCCTACGTCTTGGAGCCTTGGTGTGTACCTACATCAAATAATTTAGGTCTTGATTTTGGTACCCACATTTTCTTGGGTCCTAAAGAGTTAGTTTCATTAACCCAAACAAGATTATTGGTTCTATTTACTTGGTCATAGTAAAATTTAGCTAAATGTCTATTCTTACCACAATATGTGCATCTATATACTCTATCATATTT
This sequence comes from Agave tequilana, assembly GCA_038442645.1. Classification (NCBI taxonomy): domain Eukaryota; kingdom Viridiplantae; phylum Streptophyta; class Magnoliopsida; order Asparagales; family Asparagaceae; genus Agave; species Agave tequilana. The sequence goes on along the minus strand of JAVJIF010005070.1, from coordinate 35,749 downwards.
GAAAGCATAACGAGTGTGTGATTTGTGAGCATGAGAGTTGTGAGCATGAAAAGATTTAGCATGTGTAGTGTGAGCATGTGAATTTTTAGCATGAGAGGTGTGCTTTTTGGAAAACTTTTCTTCAAGTTTATTAGTGTTAAAAGCACAATCTTTCAAAACTTTTTCAAAACAACCATTTTAGTTTTTAAAGAGGAAATTTCTTTTTCATCAACAATAGGAGATTTTCCCTTACAAGAAACCTTGTAGGCATTAAACTCATTTGAATAGAAATAAGATTAGAAGAAATATCATCCTTTTCTTTAGAAACCATAGCAAGTTGATTTTTTAGAAAAGCAACTTCCTTTTGCAATTTTAAGCATTCAAGTTTCTTGTTATCATAAGTTTCGGAAAGTTCAACAAAAGCATGTACAAGAACTTCCTTACTTAATTCATCATCTTCATCATCAAGAGATTGAGAGGTTACCTTTGGAGTGTTTGCCATGAAACACATGTTTGCCGTATCCACATCTTCTTCGGACTCGCTTTCCGAATCCCACGTTGCCTTGTATGCTTTCTTTTCCTCCGGCTTCTTTGGCTTGAAGGAGGAAGTCATCTTCTTCTTGAACTCCGGGCAATCCGCCATGATATGTCCGGGTTTGCGGCAATTGTAGCAAATGATCCTTCTCTCCTCTTTGCCTTCAAATTTTCTCCGGAAGTTGAGCTTGTTTTTCCGGTACAACCTCTTGACGTTCCGCACAAGTAGAGTTAGCTCGTCATCTTCTTCTTCGTCTTCTTCATCGTCATCATTGGTGGATGAAGTCTTGAAGGCTATGGATTTCTTCTTTGAAGTAGTGGCCTCTTCTCTTGCCTTCTTCTCCATCTCATGGGTCTTTAGGTTCCCAATGAGACTAATGAGGTCCATCTCGTCCTTGTCGTTCAATTCTTTTAAGGTGGTGGCCTTTATCTCCCATGAAGACGGAAGAGCCCGAATCACTTTCCGCACCTTTTGATCGTTGGAGATTTCATCACCTAAGGAAGAAAGACCATTAGTGATTTTAGTAAATCTTGTAATCATACTATTAATAGACTCATCATCAATCATTTTAAATGACTCATATTGGGACCTCAAGAGATCTATCTTAGCTCTCTTGACTTGTGAAGTCCCTTCGTGTGTGACCAATAAATGTTGCCAAATCTCATAGGCGGATTGGCAATGAATTACCCATGTAAGGTCATCCTCATTCAAGGCGGTTAATAGGGAGTTTTGGGCCTTGCAGTTAGCCTCATATTCTCTAAAGTTGAAATCGGTCCAAGTGCTCTCATCATTATCGGGTGCTACATAGGGTTTGGTCAAGGACTTGGCCACTAGGCTACCCAAAGATTGCAAAAATATAGTCATCCTAACCTTCCAAATAGGGACATTAAGTTCATCAAATTTAGGAGGGGTTTTAATGTTATCGGCCATGTTTACTAGTGCATGAATGTTTGGATGAAAATGTTGATTAGCAAATTTTAAGGATCTCTCTATGGATGTTAAGCCAAACCTAGAGTCCAAGCTCTGATACCAATTGAAAATCACCTAGAGGGGGGTGAATAGGTGATAATGCTAATCAATGGACAAATTAAAAATTAAGATGTAACAATCACCCAACAAGATTCACAAGATGAATGAAAGCAAGTAAATATGGCAATGATGATGATAAGCAAGTAATAAGTGCAAGTAAAGTAAAGTAAGGAGTGCAAGAATGTAAACCAAACGCAAATACAAGGATATGTTATCGAGGTTCGAGCACCCAGCTCTACTCCCCGCCTTCCCCAGAAGGATTCTAGCTACTTCCACTATCACAAAGAAATCACAATTACACCGGAGTACCCAACTCCACAATCTCAATTACAAGCAATTTCTGAATAGTCAAAAGACCACAAACTCTCTCTTTCAAATGTCTCTTCCCTTACAAAAGTTCCTTAGAGAACAATGAGTAGGAATGAAGCTCTTGCGTGCAAGGAGAAAAGAAAATGAAATCAGAGAATTCTTTTGAAAAACACTTCAGAAAATGAGAGAATTTCAGCACAAAAACCAAGATCTTTTGAAAGCCCTAAACTTGGAAACTTTTGGAATTTTTCTCTTGTAATTAATTGTTGTAAACAATCTCTCCCCAAACACCCCTATTTATAGGAGAGGGCTAGGGTTAAGGGATAAAACATAATTAGGATTAATCAGAGAGTATTAGGTTTGAGATATATCCCTTAAACTAATTTTAAACACAAAAAGACAAAATATAAAACAGCCCAGAAAATAGCCGTTTACTGTTCAACGGCTAGTCCGGTCGACTGGTCCGGTCGACCGCTAGTTCAAAGAAAACGACCGTTGCTGGCTACGGTCGACCTGCCGGTCGACCGAAACAAACAGAGACTAAGGACTTACAGTCAGGCTCGTCCCGGTCGACCGTCCCGGTCGACCGTCCCGGTCGACCGTGAGACATGCACACTGATACGTGCATTGCCAGAACTACGGTCGACTTGTCCGGTCGACGGACAAGACTGACACAGGCACGGTCGACTGGTGCGGTCGACCGGCTCAGGCCAAAAATCATTTTTCAGACAAAATTTAGAGAAGATAAAAAATTTTATCAGAAGATGTTTTAAATAGTAATTAGTTTAAAACATAAGCATGGATATATAGGCAGAGGATTTGTATCAAACTATTTTTTGTATAATTTATATGAAATAAACTTAGAAATAGGATGTGCGCAAAAACGTGTGTGTTAGAGCTTCAAACCTATTCACTATTCTTTAACAAAACTCTAAACCTATAAAACTAAAAACAAATCTTGTTGAGCAATCTTCAAGTCTTGAGCCATGCTATGCCTTGCTAGAGCCCTTCTTCTATGTTCCTTCCTTGATATGCAATATGCCTTCTTTACTTCATAAAACCTAGAAGTTGTTGCAATAGCTAAGCAATGGCCTCCAAATATGGTACTAACCTGAAACTTATCTTAAACAAACTCATTAGTACCAAATAGCACTAATTTGATTTGTCATCATCAAAACTCATTAAATGGAGAGTGTAACTTTTTGGGCCAACAGGGTGTGTACGTGAGGAGCATGTGTATGCCGTGTATGGTGTGCATGCATAGACGGAACTTGTTTCTTGCGAAACATGGATTCTAATCAAGTATGATTCATGGCACAATGGCTCAAAGTGGAGCCCAAATAATCTACACTCTTCTTAAGCATACAAATATCATTTTCAATTATGGAAGAAGAGGTGCATACAATAGGTGAGCTAAATGGTGAGGCTACACTAGCATGGCAAACATGTGTAGACAAATTATTTTTCAAAGAAACATTTTTCTTTAAACAATCTTCCAATTCTTGTGAAATCAAATCAATTTTATTTTTCAAAGAAACATTTTCTTTTAAAGTAAAATCAAGTTTAGAAGGCAAGTTTTCATTTTTCTTCAAAATATCATTACAATCATTTTTATTTTTCAAAATCTTGTTTTCATTTAGGGCAAGATCAAGTTGGGATTTAAGTGAGTCACATTCACTTGAAATCTCATCCCTTTCTTGTAAAGCAATCTCAAGTCTAGAAGATAAAGTTTTATTTTCTTCTTTTAAATCAAGACTATCTTTTTTTAAAAGTTTGTATTTTGAAATCAAATTTTTACAATTTTTGCCAAGTTCATCATTTAAGACTTGTGCATCCATACACTCATTGCAATGAGAACTAGTACTAACATCTAGTTGAGTTTCCGATTGTACCTCAAGGGAGTCATTACCTTGGACCATGAAGTAACGTTCGTCGGACTCGTCTCGACTAGATTTTCTCTTCATATTGATAATCGTTGGTAGCTCAGGAGATGTTAAAATGTTTCATACTGTAAAAGCGGAATCATAGTGAGAAAACACATGTAAATATTTTTTATTAAAGGATGCTCTAACTGCCTTTAGGGCTAGTGCATTGGCCTCTATATGCTTGCTATCACTAAGGTAGGATTCCTTGGTAATGGCAAGGTAAATGATTGGTAGTGAAAAGTGCATTTTTATTATCATATTTACCATCACATTTTCATATTTATTCATTTAATTCTGCACATTTATTAATAATTTGTAATTTATTGTGTGCAGGCCTCGAATTATTATTTTAATAATAAATAAAGCTTAAAGAGCCCAAAAGCCCAGATTCAAGCCCATATTTGAAGCCCTTGGTAGTGAAAAGTGCATTTTTATCATCATATTTACCATCACATTTTCATATTTATTCATTTAATTCTGCACATTTATTAATAATTTGTAATTATTGTGTGCAGGCCTCGAATTATTATTTTAATAATAAATAAAGCTTAAAGAGCCCAAAAGCCCAGATTTAAGCCCATATTGAAGCCCAAGAGTCAAAGTGCAAATAGCAGATTGTCAAAGTGCAAATACACAAAGGGCTGAAGTTGCAAATATCAAAGATAAGGGAAGGATAGACTTCTACCCAACCCTAAACTCTTGCAGATGAGGATGAAAAGAGTGCAGAGATAAGGAAATTCGTTTAAAAGAGATTGGGAGAATTCAAAATCTAGGTAACTTGATTATCAAGTTATCTCGAAATCCCAATATGAAGAGCCAGGATCATATTCCAGAAGCATGCGCCCAGACGGACGGACCAGGAGAAGCCACGCGCCAAAGCGCGTGGCCTGACTCCACTGAACTGCCGCAGAAACGCGCAAAAGCCGCAATTCTGCGGCAGTATGGATGACTCTGACTACCAGATTTCGTCTACAACTTCATCCGGACTCTATCTTCTTCTGCACCTATAAATACCCCTGCAGTGCAACGTACAGGGTCGTCCAGCGTCCAGCAGAGGGCCAAAAAGCTAGGGTTTTTAGGTTTTCTAGGTTAGATTTTATTTCCTCCATTGTAAATTTCTATTTTCTTTTTGTAAAAACTGAGAGGAGATGATGTATTCATGGAGGAAGGGATCTACTTGTACTGATGGTGACAGTCGGTGTAAGTTCTATTTTTCCACCATTGTTTAATAATCAAATCGAGGTTTGCTTTTATTTTTGTATTGTTTTATTTTCTTTTCTTCTTATTTAATCTTGTGTATCTCAGTATTTACTTACTTCTATTTGTTCTCTAATGTCTTGCCCACCATGAGAACCAACTGCTTCGAGAATACCTAGCCGAGGAAGAGCCCTTGATGGCCTATGGCGATGAACAGGTCTTCAAAGTTGCTTTTATTTCATAGTTAGGAAGGCGGACGATCCTATACGCTATGCTTGTACGCCTTCCAAGAAAAGGTAAATCATCGCAACGGTTCAAACGGTAAGCAGGCTGAAGAGGTAATCTTTCTTTCTTTTCTTCCTTTAGTTTAGATCCACATATTCCTAAATTCTTCTCTTCCACTTCACTGTAAATACCACCCATTGTAAATACCACCATCAAGACTAATAAAAAAGATAAAAACTTTAGAGAAACTTGCTTAACGCTTCCATCGCAGTCCCTCCCTGAGGATCACGACCCGCATAGCCTTGCTACCGCGGATTAGTATTGAGCACCTCGCACACTTTTAATTCTCAAATCTAATATTCATATTTTGCGTGCAGGAAAAACTCAGTCAACAATTTGGCGCCGTTGCCGGGGAGGGACGGTAAGTTTATCTCTAAAACAAAATTTTAATTTTTAACTAATTCTTTATTCTTTTCTGTTTATAGGTTTGGAGAACAGGAAATAGAAACATAGCAGCAACAGTGGACATATTGCTATTCTGTGTCTCTGCCCTCGAAGGCAGAGCACCAGCACCTACTGTTTTGCCGCGGATCCGCGGCCAGAGCCGCAGAAACGCGGCAACAGTAGAGAACTACTGATTGATATTTTTGCAGGTTGCTGCAGATTGTAAATTCTGTTTACTGCTCTGTTTATTTTGTTCTGTGATATACCTGTAAATTGCTAATAATTCAACAGTAAGTTATTGGTTGTTAAAATAAAAATTGATTAGACGTTTGCATATTAGGCACGTGTCTTTTCAATTATTTTTATTTACTGTTGAAGAGTGCTGGAGGAGCAAGGTACGTACGCATTGCATGTAGAATAGGACTCATCTCTTGGTTGATTATCTGCTTTGAGTGAATTCTATCTATTTATCTTGTACACTTGCACTAATTCATCTTAAGGGCATAACCCATTAACAAGATAAGGTGGGGATTTCATCACCCTTCCTTAGCCCAAAAATCATATCCCAAGCACTCACTAACCCAAGCCTAACTAAAAAAGAGTAGACGTTGGCCCTAGGGACATCTTGGACTCAATAGGAGATTATCCTAAGGGGGAACAGTGCTGGAAGTTGACTCTTGCCAAATCAGTGTCTAGGAAAGGGATTGAGGGCCGAAAGCCCGAAGATTGGTGGTTATTTAATTAAGGAACGTCTTTGACAGAAAACCTCTCACCACTCTTGCCCTGACCTGGCTGATTAACTCGTGGTCAAAGTCTGCACCCGACCTCTCGTGGACAGTCTAACCAGTTAGGAGTCGTCTAGGTCATAGGTCTACCCTAACTTAGGATAGAATTTTTTTTCTTTTTTTTGTTTATTTGTTTGTTTGTTTGTGTTGGTGTGATATGGCATATAATAATAATTTTTCCAACTTTAATCCATATTACATACCTAACTATTTTTCGGATATTACCAACCCGGCATATCATAACTTTGACCAATCTAGTGTGCCGGAATGGTCTTATCCGAATAATTATAACCCATACCCCCCATCTTATGACCATGATTTTCATACTTTCAACTCGTCACAGAGTTCATGGGGTTTCGATTCCCCGAGTCCAATTTTCAACCGACTTGTCCTCCGTCTCCATCTTGTCCACAATATTCCCAAGAGTCATACTCTGATCCACCTATTCAGAATAGAATACCATCTATCGGGGAAATGATAAGTATGCATGAGTCCAAGCAACAATTACCATCTATCGCAGACATGATAATGCGTGAGTCCACCGACTCACAATTTCATCACGATTACACTTCACCCTTTCAAGTCCAATCACAACACGATGCACCTATCAACTATGAAGGGATGCTTGCAGCCATGACTCAGGCTAGATTAGCCCATGATCGTGATATAGATATGATGGTTCAATCTTTACGTTCTCACCGTTCGGCCATTTCTGATATCATTGACCACTCTCGTAGAGCCGACGAACCAAGTTGCTTTGGACAACAAGATTCTACTTCAGTGCCATCATTTGAACTTGCTGAAACTCCAATTGTTGATAATTTGGCAAGTTTTTCCTTTCCTGAAATAGAACTTGAACATGAATATGATCATGATCTCCCACTTGATGATTCAATTTTACTTCCTGATTCAATAATGACTCCAGTGTCTCCACCTGATTTCACTTTTCCCGAGTCAACATTGGATCCTGTTCCAATTCATCATGATATTGAGTCACCTATAATTGATGATCATATTGAACTTAACCAATTGTGCAATTTTGAAAGTCCCATGGATAAATTGGCAAGTTCTGAATTTTATAACATTGAACCCAATGAGATATGTGACCTAAATTCTCAAATCTGTGATCAAGTTCAAATTCCCGAATCATTATTGACTCCTGTTTTGTTACCCGACTTAGGTAATCTTTAGAGTCAGTTTTGATTCCCACTCCTATCATTCCTGAACTTGAATCACCAACATTGAGTCACATGCCATTGTGGGAAGATGATTGTGGATTTAAGCTTAAACTTATTGATTTGGACCCACTTCCTGAACTTAGCCCGACTCCTGAGCCCTTACTTGATTTGAGCTTCTTCCCTGAGTCGGTATTCGTTCCCGCACCTATAATATCCAAGTCAATAATTCCATCTTTTCATACTCCATTTGGGACAAGGAGGTTGACACAATTGACTCTGAAACTAATTATGAATTATGGAAATTTGATGGGGTGAAAATTTTAAAAAATAATTATACATATAATTTAGTGGGTTATAGACGAAAATTTCTGGTGGGTTTCACCAACTACTACATTATCTAGATTGGGCCGCATTTCGTGGACCAATTAGACCACCTCCGGAACCACCACCCTAAGGTAACTTCCGCCTTCCCTTGTTCTGTTTCATGCATATATGCATTCATTCATACATTGAGGACAATGCATGAGATAAGTGTGGGGGTGAGCTTTACTAACATACTAACATAAGTAGATACTAACAAAATTTGCTAATAAAAAAAAAATTTGCTAATAAAAAAAATTTAAAAAAAATGTTATAAAAAGGACAGTATTTTGACTTATTTTTTTGAAAGAAACCTAAGTTAGTTTTAAGGATTAGGAAAATCATAATTAGGATTTCTAAAAACTTGATCAAAATAAATAAATTGTTTAAATTTTAGGTATAGGAGGAGAAATTGAATAAATAATTAGTCTTGATTTTTACCTTAATGAAATGTGCATACCAAATGCATATCTAGGATTCTAAGACAAAGACCTTGTGCCTCATAAAAATAAAAATAAAAAAAGAAAAAAAAAATCACTAATTAAGCTGGATACATGTGCCTCAAGAAGCATAAGTATTCATGACTAAAGGTGAGTAAATAAAATAAAGTCCTTAGTTTTGGGGCCTAGTTCACTCGAATTTGAGTCCGCGGGGTGTTTTCTCACCTGGTGCCCTAAAGCCAACCGGTTTGGGAGTCATCGACTTTAAATTCGCTACATGGGTGGATTAGAAAGCCTAATAAAACTAAGAATATGAGATATGTATTAACACATCTAAGAGTCAAATAGTTAGGTATGAGGGCCTCAAGAAGCCTTGATGCTTACACGAAAGAAAATTAGATGAGTTATACATATTAAAAAAAAAGGAAGAGAAAAAAATTAAAGAGGCATGAGAGTCCAAGTTAAGGAATTCCTAGCCAAGTTACAAGGATGCATATGATTTTTGGTAACGAAAAAGACTATATTAGAAGTTCAATTTTGACCCTTACCTAAAATGAAAACAATTAACTTTATTAAGACTAAGTTTAAAGAATGAATAAAAATGAGGATCCTAAAACTTATAGACTACTTAGTCTCTTCAATAATAATTCAAATATTTTCCTTTTATGGATTTTGTGGGTGCAATCCGCTGAAAACCCTCACGAGACAACACTCGTCCTCTAGGGTAACCTAGAGGTTTAACGGCTTGTTGCACGTGCTAAGTGCAATCGTGATTCCTACGAAAGTGAGTTAGGTTAGATTAACTTTTCATTTCTTTTTCTTTTTCTTTGTTTTTACTTGAGGACGAGCAAAAAGATAAGTGTGGGGGTGTGATTGGTAGTGAAAAGTGCATTTTTATCATCATATTTACCATCACATTTTCATATTTATTCATTTAATTCTGCACATTTATTAATAATTTGTAATTTATTGTGTGCAGGCCTCGAATTATTATTTTAATAATAAATAAAGCTTAAAGAGCCCAAAAGCCCAGATTCAAGCCCATATTTGAAGCCCAAGAGTCAAAGTGCAAATAGCAGATTGTCAAAGTGCAAATACACAAAGGGCTGAAGTTGCAAATATCAAAGATAAGGGAAGGATAGACTTCTACCCAACCCTAAACTCTTACAGATGAGAATGAAAAGAGTGCAGAGATAAGGAAATTCGTTTTAAAAGAGATTGGGAGAATTCAAAATCTAGGTAACTTGATTATCAAGTTATCTCGAAATCCCAATATGAAGAGACAGGATCATATTCCAGAAGCATGCGCCCAGACGGACGGACCAGGAGAAGCCACGCGCCAAGCGCGTGGCCTGACTCCACTGAACTGCCGCAGAAACGCGGCAAAAGCTGCAATTCTGCGGCAGTATGGATGACTCTGACTACCAGATTTCGTCTACAACTTCATCCGGGACTCTATCTTCTTCTGCACCTATAAATACCCCCTGCAGTGCAACGTACAGGGTCGTCCAGCGTCCAGCAGAGGGCCAAAAAGCTAGGGTTTTTAGGTTTTCTAGGTTAGATTTTATTTCCTCCATTGTAAATTTCTATTTTCTTTTTGTAAAAACTGAGAGGAGATGATGTATTCATGGAGGAAGGGATCTACTTGTACTGATGGTGACAGTCGGTGTAAGTTCTATTTTTCCACCATTATTTAATAATCAAATCGAGGTTTGCTTTTATTTTTGTATTATTTTATTTTCTTTTCTTCTTATTTAATCTTGTGTATCTCAGTATTTACTTACTTCTATTTGTTCTCTAATGTCTTGCCCACCATGAGAACCAACTGCTTCGAGAATACCTAGCCGAGGAAGAGCCCTTGATGGCCTATGGCGATGAACAGGTCTTCAAAGTTACTTTTATTTCATAGTTAGGAAGGCGGACGATCCTATACGCTATGCTTGTACGCCTTCCAAGAAAAGGTAAATCATCGCAACGGTTCAAACGGTAAGCAGACTGAAGAGGTAATCTTTCTTTCTTTTCTTCCTTTAGTTTAGATCCACATCTTCCTAAATTCTTCTCTTCCACTTCACTGTAAATACCACCCATTGTAAATACCACCATCATAACTAATAAAAAAGATAAAAACTTTAGAGAAACTTGCTTAACGCTTCCATCGCTGTCCCTCCCTGAGGATCACGACCCGCATAGCCTTGCTACCGCGGATTAGTATTGAGCACCTCGCACACCTTTAATTCTCAAATCTAATATTCATATTTTTGCGTGCAGGAAAAACTCAGTCAGTAAACTTTATAACCTATGGTTTTTAAATAACGACTCATCATAACCTTCCATATATCAAGTCTAGAGATATCAAACATGAGAGGGCTATCCATGAGTGTAAACTATATGTGTGCAAATGCAAATACAAATGATAGATTAGCAAAAATCAAGATCACACTCCTAGGTGGTTAAACCAAATATCAGGGGCGTAAGCTCTGATACCAATTGTAAGTACACCTAGATGGGGGGTGAATAAGTATACGGCTAATCTAATGAACAAAATGCGAAAATTAAAACTTAATTGCAACACACTTAATGTAACCAATGAGTGTAGCCGAATTTCCGGTGAAGGACTCTGGACTAGCTCCTCTTGATTCCTCTGAATAAGAGTTGAGGTGCTATATGAAGCTCTCGTGGTTAAACATAAGTGAGGTACACATAAACAACACAAGCATGTAAATGATATGGCAATGTATTGCAATGCACAAAGTAAGAGAGAGTGAGAGAAAGTGAATCAATCGCAAATACACGGATATGCTTCGAGATTCGAGCACACAGCTTTACGTCCCCGCCTTCACACGGAAGGATTTCCACTAACTTGTCCACAGAGGACTTCCCACACAGGAAAACCTCCAATGAGGATTTGGGACAATACAATAACCGGGAGTACACAACTCCTCTCTCAAATACAACACAACCTCTACACTTAGAGGTTAGGCACAAAGCCACTCAAACACAATCACCTCACACTTGAGGGATGGGCACAAAGCCAAACAACCAATCAACCTCTCACTAGAGGGATAGGGCACAAAGCTAGCTCTCCAACAATCAACCTCTACACAAGAGGGATATCACAAATTAGGAGGGTTTACAACTTGGTGATCACAAAGACTAGAACAACTTCTTTTCCCACAAAAACAAAGATCCTAATAGATAGGATAGTAGATAAGCTCAAGTGTGAAAAATAAGGAGTTTGGAAACAAAAATACAAAGAAAAATACTTGAAAAAACAACTTAGTATTTGATAGAAATGAAGAACAAAGTAAATATCCCAAATCTATATTTTTCTTTGATTTTTTCAACCCTTTAAAACAAATAAAGATTGATCTTTTGGCACTAAAAACTCTTTTAAAACTTGTTTTAAAACACTAGAGAAGATCAGAATTTTAGCTCTTAAAAACTTGTTCAAATACTACTTCAAATGGGGTATTTATAGCCCCATAAAAATTCTGCCCGTTGGCAGGCAGAAAGGTCAAAAATGACCATCCGGTCGACCGGCCGATCGACCGGCCAACGGTCAAAAAATCGACCGTTGAGCCTGCCGGTCGACCGCCCAATCGACCGGGCCAACCCGAGAGTAGGTTGACTTCAGTCGGTCGACCGGCCAAACAAGCTGGCCTGCGTGCACGTCCTTGTGCACGTCGGTCGACCGGTCCGGTCGACCGACTCTTGGTCCAGTCAACCGGCCCGGTCGACCACCAGAGCCTGGCAGGGCAAATTATAGGATTTAGAAACTGGTCTTTTTGGCTTTAATAAAATCCCATAAAATCTCTAAAAATCTACAAAAATAGTTTCAATATAATACTTTGATATACAAATATGTTTGAGTAAAATCAAACCATGCTATAAACATTTTGAACCATTTTTGTGACTTACAAATTTTGCCGAAAACCAAAATCCGTATTTTCCAAAACTTAGATTTTTGAAATGGAAAACCATTTTGTCCAAAACACTTGCAAATACAAAAACATGATATTGAAACAACTTTGAGGCATATAGTATATGGATATAATTCAATATTCATATAAAGATATATATCAATATTTTTGACATTAAAGTTTTGTTAAAATACCAAAACTCTAAACTCATAAAATAGACTATCAAACTAAGTTTGTTTAAATAGTTGAAGCATACATGTATATAGAACAAATCTAATATACATTAAACCATGTAAACTTGTTTTGATTCTATCTATTCATGAAAATCAAGATCGGTTAAACCAAAAACCGAAAACCAATAAACATGAAACGTGTGTGTGTTGTGAACTTGAGCATATCACACTATCTAATCTTTAACAATGGATCTAAATTAACTATTCTAAAACAAACCGAGATCTTCTTGTAGAGCGCCGTCTCCAAGTCGACTCGATCCAAACGTGATCCACCGAGCTTGACTCCAACGAGTGTTAGATATGAACTTTGACGCTCGGGCTCTTGAATCACCATGTGAAAGCTCCAAAACACCTTTGTTGAAGCTAATCACCTACTAATATCTTGGTTAAATATCTGAAACTAAATATCACAAGATTATTAGTAAACTATAACTACATGAGTTAATCATCATCAAAACTAGAGTGGAAGGCCCTGGGCCAACACATGTCAGTGTCAGATAATTAACATGTCGGTGTCAGGTGAGTTGAATGTAGAGTTATAACATCATATATCAGCTTGTATAACGATGTATCATGTACTAAAATTTAGAGTAGCAATTGTTAAGCATATAACGGTACTAACAAGACATCCACATATCAATATATCATACTATAAACGCTAGAGTAGCAGTTACTAAATATGAATTGACGATAACAAAGCACTCGCCTAAAAATTGAAACGTAATATCGAGTTAAAATCTGCGAAGTCCGCGCACACGTGCGAGCATGCTACTAATCCATATATTAAAAAATATATATATTATACATATTAGAGAGAGAATGAGAGAGGAGAGAGAGAGGAGAATTAGTTAGAGAGAGAAAAAGGCTGAGAAAGAGAGAGAGTTGTAGGGGGAGAGAGAGGGAGAGGGAGTGTGAGTTGGATAAGGTGGGGTAATCAGAAAATGAGGGGAAGGGTAAAAATGGGAAGGAGGAAAAAAGGAAAGGAACAAAAGAAGAAAGAAAGAAGGTAGGAAACAAGGAAGGAGATGGGAGTCGGTTGGTGGACGACGGCCTGAGGGGGTGGCGGCGCTGCCGGAGGGGGGCGGCGCAACCTGGCCCGGGGGAGGAGTGGTGGTGGGGTTTGGGTGTTGGAGTTGTTGTTGTTGTTTGTTGTTATAGGTATTGGTGGTGGTGGTGGTTAATGAGGTTGTGGTGGTGTTGGTTGAAGATGGGGGTGTTGGGAAGTTTGAGGAGGAAGAGATGGTGGTGTGGTGGTGGAAGTGGAGGAATTGGGGTTTTGATGGTGAATTTTAAAGAAGATGAGGAAGGTGGAGTGATGAGTTTATGGAGAAATTGAAGGAGATGAGTTGGAGTTTGGAGAGGAGTGAAGTTGGCATGGAAAGTTGGGAGGTTGGGGGAAGTGCGGAGTCGGCCAGGGGGTGGCGCCGGCCAGGAGGCGACAGCGCTGGCAGCGATGAAGGTGGCCGGCGGTCAAGGAGGGGAGAGAGGGAGATGGAGAGAATGGGAAGAAAAGAAAGAAGGAAATGGGAAAATAAATAGAATGAGAGGGAGAGGGAGAGTATGGTGGAGATGGGGGGATGGGCTGCTGCTGCAGCTGATGGTACTACTGTGGTGCTGCCATCATTGGCAGGTTGCAAGGCATGGAGCAGGTAGGGGAGAAGAAAAGAAAAGAAGAAAAAGAAAGAAAAGAAAAGAAGGGAAAAGGAAAAATAGGGAAAACGGAAAAAATAAGAAAAATTAATAAATAAATATATTATTAAATAATTAAATTAATAGAATAACCTGAGGGTATAAAGTAGAGGAGTAGAGAAGGAAAAAGTAAGAAAAAAAAGGAAAGAAAAATAATATTATTATTTAATTAGGGTAAAATTTGACTGTTTCAAAAATGCTTCAAAAATTCTCAAAAATAGAAAATATTATTTTAAGATGCTTGGTGAAATCAGATTTGAGAAATTCAATCTGATTTTTAAATTAAAAATCTTGAAATTTTTCAGTGATACCGGCGATACCAAAATCAGCCAAATTTCGATAAATTCATAAAAATCTCAAAAAATATATTTAAATAGAAAATAAGATTTTAATAAGTAATATGAAAGCCATTTCTAAAATTCAATTTTGTTTGAAAACTAAAAATCTAAATATTGGCCAGCGATACCGACCGACACTGACTTTGAAGATTTTGCAGAATAATTCTGAAATTTTCAAAAAATCATAAAAATTTAAAATATTAGAAAACATTATTTGAAACTAAAATTGGTCAAATCAAACTACCAGAAAGGTTAAATCAGACAATATGATGGAATCGGGTTCCTCGTCCAGGTTAAGGCTGACTATAGGATTGAGAATCCAGATCCGATATTAAATAGCACAAGCAAACACAATCCAAAACAAATACTGAAAGAAAATTGAGGCAATATAGTCAAAAAAATCGGGACATGTATTTGGGTACGTATCCCAGGAACGGGGTGCTACAATTCGAACAACATATTTGTAACCCCCTGCTCCCTGCTGTACGTATCACAGTATCCGTATGTGATACGACGCACAAAATTAATTTGACCTCCATAGTAGTCCGATTGAGCCGATTTCAGTTTCAAAAATTATTTTCTAATATTTTAGATTTTTCAGGATTTTCTGGAATTTTTCTGGATTATGTTGGAAAATCTCCGTAGTCGGTGTCGACCGATACCGATAAGCGGCTTTCTGAATTTTATTTCACAAACAGAGTTATATTTTGAGAATCCGCTTTAACCATATATCTTAGAATCGTATTATCTACGTTGGGTATTTTTGGGAATTTTCTGAATTTATTGAAAATCCGGCAAAACCGGTGTCGCCCGGTATCGGCGAGACACTCCGAGATTTTTAATTTGCAAACTGGATAGAATTTCTTCAAACCGTTCTCATCTTACATCTCAGGATAATATTCTCTAATTTCTGTAATTTTTGGGTACCGTTCGGAGCTGGTCGAACATCGGGCCAATATTATAATATTAAAATATTATTTTTAATCTTTTTATTTTCTTTTCTTTCCTTCTTCCCTAAGCTTCCTTTCCTCCACCGCCTTGACTCTTCCACCGCCTCTCTCCCCCTATTAAAATCTCTAATCCTCTCTCTCTAACACTGACTCTCTCTCTCTAATTCTCTCTAACACTCTCTCTCTCACTATCTCTCTCTCCAAACTCTCTCTCTCTTAACCACCATACCCTCTCCCTCTCTCTGTACAGGCACCCAAAAAGGGGGAGGGGGGGGCGAACCGCCGCCAGGCCAGGCCGCCGCCGGCCGCGACCCCAGGCCGCGCCGCCCAGCCACCCTCTCCTTCTCCTTTCTCTTTTTTTCTTCTTCTTCTTCTTCTTCTTCTGCTTGTTCTGTTTCTTCCTTTTCTTCTCTTTCTTTTCCAATCTTTCCTTCCCTCTTTCTCTTTATCTCCCTCTCTCTCTCTTGGGCTGACCGCCGCCGACGGCCGGGATCGCCACCGGCAGGCCGGCCGCCGGCGACAGCCAGCTGAGCTGGCCAGCCGGCCCGCGCAGGGTGCAGCAGCAGCAATAGCTGCTGCTGCTATTCTCCTCTTGTGTGGGTTGGGTTTTACCCAAACCCATTAACCCAATTGGGTTTATTTGCAACCCAATAAACCCCCAATCCGACCCGTTAACCCGTTAACCCATAACTTAAGTTAAACGGGTTTGGGTATTGGATCTAAACCCGAACCGTTAACCCGTATCCAACCCATTAAAGGTAAATTTGCAGAAAACCCCCTGCTACTTTTATTATTTGCATTTCAATATTTTTATGACATATTTAACCCTATTTGTTATGATTTAGTATTCGGGTGATATCGGGAGCATCCGGACTCCGATTCGGACGATTTTGGATCCGTTGCGATCGTGAGAAAGAGAGCTACAGTCCTATGGCCAGTTTGTGAGTGTTTTTAGTTTATAAATTATATTTTATCATGTTTAGTGATATGCATTGATTTCCTTATGTGACAGATATTGATTAGGGAGAAAATACGGTAAAGCTTAATTATTAACTGGTAATAATTGGACAGTCATTGTACTAGGAAATAAACCAGAAGATTGTTAGGTATTTCCTGATTTAATATGGGGTAATAATAGGAACTATACTACTGATATAGACAACTCGGACACAGTCATCATACCTACACAGGCACTGACACTCGGGCCACTATGTCACCATCTGCTTGGACACTATTATGTCATGTATTGGATCACAGTTAGATAACTATCGTCACATATATACTGATCCACGGTATTCGATAACACTACACTGTCACTAGATATGACTGCAGGACACCGGCATTGCATGCACTGATAGTACCTGTACATGTATCCCCGTTGCACAGATACTATGACACTGTCACCGTTACAGACCCACCGATACACTCGACATAGTGACTGCATGGCAACCTTTGTTACACAACACGGGACACTGTTATTGCATGTACATGTTACACAGATACTATGACACGTCTCACGTTCGTATTCATGTGCACCACTTCACGGCATACCGTCATTTCCTATACCGTTATCATCATTACATGGATCTCGGCATATCACTGTTACACATGCATGTATGGTTTCTTTATTCTTGTCATATGGATCCCTGTTCATATTACATGTATTATTGTTCCATGTCATCCACGTATTCCTGTTATATGATTGTTTCCCGTTACTGATATTGATATTCCCGTTACTGGACATGAGCTGTTGATATGCGATGTGTGGAATCCCACATCTATTGTTCCCGTTTCCCGTTATCTTGTTTGTGCTATCAACAGAACTCGTGTTATGTTATCGTGTTACAATTACCATATCCTGTACTTGTTTCTGATATACTGTATAGTGAAAGATAATAAAGAGAACTTGGGTATGGGGGAGACTTAACGGTTGACTAGATCTTGTCGGGTGGATGTCTGGATCCATTGTTTGTCCCACTGCAGGGGACGGGGTAGTGCTGGCTACCATCTGTTACTCATGAGCTCCCGTTTCCCATTATTGATTTAGCTCATTGAGATCCCGTTACATGTTACAGCCTCAGCGGGCTGGCCCTGGTCTCAGCAGCCAGGGATCTGTTTAAGGCCGTTGTCCCGAGTATGCACGGGATACACCCACCTGACTAGAGCTCCTCGACCAGTTGGTTTCCAATAAACATAATAAAATGATATGAGCAATAGTGACGTCGGGAACACTTGTTATTGGTCACTCTCTCGTTTGGATAATGGTACCCGTAGGCCATGTCCGGATGGGTTCGACTGGAGTGCGGACTCCAGTATGAACTGCCAGTGGTATGGGACACTGGAAGAGATTGATGCAAATACCAGGTGGTACTGATTGCTACTATTGTATAAATATCATGACGTGCCTGATACATGTATACTATTGTTTAGTTGTACTTGTTACTGTTCATGATCATTTATCCGCTATCATGTTACATGTATACTGTGTATACACTACATTGCATATCTTCTGTTTTCTGTGTTTGCATATACTACTCATGTACAAGTATACACTGCATTACATATATTCTGTTTTCTGTATACCTTACAGACATCATTATTGTCTATGCACAACACCGCATTATGGTTATCTTGCATATGCCCATCTGCATGTTCACTTCTATCACGTCACCACTAGGCAACGATACTGATTATATAAACTGGATACGACTATAGACATGACCCGATGATAATCGGCTAAGTAGTGATGGTATTAAAAGATAACATGTCTATATATTTCTACTGCTACTTATATACTTATTTTATAGTATCACTATTACAACATCATGTCTTATATATTAGTATCGTGTATGTATTACTATAATATATATTACTACCTCCTCCTTCATTTTACCACTCACTAGGTCACTTTCTGACGACCCTGAGTTTGCGTGCCCAGGTTGGAGATCCGAGCTACCGTATTATCAGATAGTGCCTTGGAGTCACATAGGAGATTCTTCATCGAGACTCTTTATAGGTATCTTGGTGATTTATTTCTGTTATCTCATTTATCCCTGTTTTTATATCTGTTATGATCCCTAACCCCTTTCTGCAGGTATTCTTGTACTTATTTCTTACTGGAACCCTTGTGTATATGGTGGCTATGTCCTGTACTGAGGCTTAACGTACGCGTGAGGGTGTTTTCACCTCGCGTATGTACGTCGCCATAACGTCCCCGTACCTGCGGGATCGGGGCGTTACAATATCCTACCTCTACAAGCTCTTGTTTGGTGTCAGTACTGTTCCAATTACAGACCAGCAGCGTAGTTCGAGCTTGTTTTAGGCCCGATCGAGTGTCATATATCAGGTGTCAGGTATCAAGTGTTAAGTGATGACATGTCTAGTACCAGTGTCAGAAATCAAGTGTCGGGATCAGGTGTCAAGTATAACATGTCAAGTACCATTGTCAGATATCAAGTGTCAGAGATCGGGTGTCCAGTATAACATGTCAGGTCAAATAATTAACATGTCGTGTCAGGTGAGTTGAATGCAGAGTTATAACATCATATATCAGCTTGTATAACGATGTATCATGTACTAAA
This sequence comes from Agave tequilana, assembly GCA_038442645.1. Classification (NCBI taxonomy): domain Eukaryota; kingdom Viridiplantae; phylum Streptophyta; class Magnoliopsida; order Asparagales; family Asparagaceae; genus Agave; species Agave tequilana. Next base: position 16,632 of record JAVJIF010005070.1, on the reverse strand, counting down.
ATTCAGAGTAGCAATTGTTAAGCATATAACGGTAGTAACACGACATCCACATATCAATATATCATGCTATAAACGCTAGGTAGCAGTTACTAAATATGAATTGACGATAACAAAGCACTCGCCTAAAAATTGAAACGTAATATCGAGTTAAAATCTGGAAGTCCGCGAACACGTGCGAGCATGCTACCAATCCATATATTAAAAAATATATATATTATACATATTAGAGAGAGAATGAGAGAGGGGAGAGAGAGGAGAATTAGTTAGAGAGATAAAGAGGCTGAGAGAGAGAGAGTTGTAGGGGGGAGAGAGAGGGAGTGTGAGTTGGATAAGGTGGGGTAATTAGAAAATGAGGGGAAGGGTAAAAGTGGGAAGGAGGAAAAAAGGAAAGGAACAAAAGAAAGAAAGAAAGAAGGAAGGAAAGAAGGAAGGAGAGGGGAGTCGGGTGGTGGCTGGCGGCCTGGGGGGTGGCGGCGCTACCGGAGGGGGGCGGCGCGGCCTGGCCCGGGGGAGGAGTGGTGGTGGGGTTTGGGTGTTTGAGTTGTTGTTGTTGTTTGTTCTTGTATGTGTTGATGGTGGTGGTGGTTAATGAGGTTGTGGTAGTGGTGGTGTTGGTTGAAGATGGGGTGTTGGGGAGTTGGAGGAGGAAGAGATGGTGGTGTGGTGGTAGAAGTGGAGGAATTGGGGTTTTGATGGTGAATTTTGAAGAAGATGAGGAAGGTGGAGTGATGGGTTTATAGAGAAATTGGAGGAGATGGGTTGGAGTTTGGAGAGGATTGAAGTAGGCATGGAAAGTGGGGAGGTTGGGGGAAGGGCAGCGCCGGCCAGGGGGGCGGCGCCGGCCAAGAGGCGGCGGCGCTGGCAGCGGTGAAGGTGGCCGGCGGTCAAGGAGGGGGAGAGGGAGATGGAGAGAATGCGAAGAAAAGAAAGAAGGAAATGGGAAAATAAATAGAAGGAGAGGGAGAGGGAGAGTATGGTGGAGATGGGGGGATGGGCTGCTGCTGCAGCTGATGGTGCTACTGTGGTGCTGCTATCATTGGCAGGTTGCAGGGCATGGAGCAAGTAGGGGAGAAGAAAAAGAAAAGAAGAAAAAGAAAGAAAAGAAAAGAAGGGAAAAGGAAAAATAGGGAAAACGGAAAAAATAAGAAAAATAAATAAATAAATATATTATTAAATAATTAAATTAATAGGATATCTTGAGGGTATAAAGTAGAGGAGTAGAGAAGGAAAAAGTAAGAAAAAAAGGAAAGGAAAATAATATTATTATTTAATTAGGGTAAAATTTGACTGTTTCAAAAACGCTCCGAAAAATTCTCAAAAATAGAAAATATTAATTTAAGATACTTGGTGAAATCAGATTTGAGAAATTCAATCTGATTTTTAAATTAAAAATCCTGAAATTTTCCAGTGATACCGGTCGATACTAAAATCGGCCAAATTTCGATAAATTCATAAAAATCCCAAAAAAATGTATTTAAATAGAAAATAAGGTTTTAATAAGTAATATGAAAGTCGTTTCTAAAAATTTATTTTCGTTTGAAAACTAAAAATCCGGAAATCGGCCAGCGATGCTGACCGACACCGACTTTAAAGATTTTGCAGAATAATTCTGAAAATTTTCAAAAAATCATGAAAAATTTAAAATATTAGAAAATATTATTTGAAACTAAATCAGTCAAATCGGATTGCCAGAAAGGTTAAATTAGACAATATGCTGGAATCGGGTTCCTCGTCCAGGTCAAGGCTGACTCTAGGACTGAGAATTCAAATCCGATACTAAATAGCACAAGCAAACACAATCCAAAACAAATACTGAAAGAAAATTGAGGCAATATGGTCAAAAAAATCGGGACATGTATTTGGGTACGTATCCCAGGAACGGGGTGCTACAATTCGAACAACATATCCTACCTCTACAAGCTCTTATTTGGTGCTAGTACTATTCCAATTGCAGACCAGTAGCTTGGTTCGAGCTTATTTTAGGCTCGATCTGCGTCGTACTCGAGGCAGCCATCTTCCAAACCCTATTATCGTTGTCTAGGATTTTCGTTGGTGATCTCAACTCTCCAGTGTCAGTGTGGGTATTTCTTTGAGGATTCTCAGAGGAATTTTGTGTTTGGACGTGAATGACTTACCCCTCAAGTGATATTCTAACTTGAGCTGAATTATTAATTGTTAAATTACTTACAACTATTTTTGGATTACGATAATATGTTAGTTGAATTGTTATTTGCTTCTATTTAGTGGTTGCGTCATTGTTTGTCACTTTTCATCATTTTAGGAGTGCATTTTCTTGATATTTAGAACTTGGACTTATTAAGATATATTTTTTATTCACTTGGAGCATGTATTTAGCTTACTTGAGTCTAGGAAGTTACATTGCATCTGCTTGATTGTTTGACTTATATTTGTGTCTAGATTGGTACATATTTTTACATGAGTTATCAGTATAGGACTTGCACTAGATATGATCATGAGAGTAGTTGCGCCCATAATTGGTGTGCTAGAAAAGAGAAAATAGCGTGTATATTTAAGTTAGAAGATCCTAAATTTGATAGTTACCCTGATCTTAGTGTTTTTAATTATTGACTCGCCAATATAGAATGCTATTTTGATTGATATGAGTTTTTCGAAGCGACTAGAGTCCTATTTGCTAGAAGAAAACTCGTAGGGTCAGTTAGAATTTAATGATATTTGATAGTGAAAGATTGCGTAAAACATAGTGTTGTTATAGAGTCTTGAGAAGAAATGAAAGAAGAGCTTAAAGAAACGTACCTTCCCGAATATTATAGAAACTGTCTCTTAGACCAGTTATACAACGTCCGTTAGGGTGATATGTCAGTTCAAAATTACATAGCTAAATTTGATTTAACCCTTCATTGTGATGTGAGAGAGTACCATTCGTATATTGTAACTAAGTTTATTTGGGGTTTAAGGTCTAAAATAAGGCGTGTTATAATCATTGGCTCATATGATTTGGACACCGTTAAAGAGGCCTTTGATGTTGCCTTAAAGACATACTTGACTTTTAAAAGGTTAGTGAATGTCAAATCCCGATGTTTTAAGTGTGAGGGATATGGACATTATGATTATCAGTGCCTCTCGGAGAGTTGACATGTTAGCATTGTGCCTAGTGATAGTGTTAATGATTCGAAAGTTGTCGAGGATGTCAACATTCTTCTTAAGATTACTAGTATTGTCGAGGATACACTAGTCGATTTCAGTACACTGATTATTAATGAGGCCCATGTGTCTTCTGATAGTACCACTGATGACGTAGATGAGATAATGAGTCTAATATACCTGCAGTGCTCAACAAGTCATTCGAGTTTTATTGTGCTGATTATGGATTTATGGCCGTTCCTACTGAATTAACTTCTAGTGAGTCATTTGAGTTTCTTGCCATGATTCAGCAAATGATTTCTGGTGTTTTTTACTAGTTGCTTAGAGTTTGTGTCTATGTCCAGCATATCACCATTAAATGGGTTAGATGTGTGTCATCTTAGCATCACATATGTCTCTTTTTCCATCATTAGGAGTTATGCTAGGAGTTTCATTTGCTTGTTGCACTTGATGATGATACCACCAGATAGTTAGCAAATTGCGATGAAAACTACAAAGTTTCTGTATATCCATATAATATGTTACATGAATTTATAGTTGACAATGAGGTGATTGTTACGAATCACCCTGAAATTGTGAGGAAGCCACATGCTTTACGCACGGTTTCCCATGGGTTATGAGGAGGTTTGCTCTCATGACTGACGGTTTGGACATCCCATGAGATCCTGGTATCAGCTTTGTCTTCAGCAGGGATAATGCGCCTCTGTCTACTATTTGTGTCTTGATCGAGCTACCATCTTTTACAGTAGACCCGTCATAGAGGCCACCTCCACCTCCACCACCATAGTCTCGATGTGATGCACTAGTGCTGATTCCTCAACCATCACAATGGCCCGATTAAGATGTTCCGTGAGGGGAGCCCTCACTCGACATGGTCGAGTTTCTCTCATTTCGGGGGAAATGATGAGGACATCACACTAAGTTTGCCAGTTGTTTTTATACCTTATATTTTAGTTTGTTATTTTTTTATTATGTTTTTTAGTACCACATCGGTTATATCCGTCAACTGACCTCTTGCAAAGCCTATAAATAGGCCCCATACTTTTGTCATTGATAGACAATGAATAAATAAAAAAATTTCACTTTAAACTTTTTGAGGCTTGAATTCTTGAAATTGAGATGTGAAGCTCGTGGTGTAAGGGTTGTGAAGCCCAAATTTATCAACTTTTAACCATTTTCTTAAACTCTAATTTCTATTTTCTTTTTTCTTCCTTGCAAAAGCCTAGTTTTCATTTTCATTGCTTGAAGGTGATTGCGATCCAATCCTGTTTTACATCAGGTGGCCATTCGCCTGTAGTGATTTAAAGGTGGAAAATAAGGTGCGGTCGAATGAACTGGCTGCATGGTGACTGGCCTGTCTAAGGCTTGCATTCTCCTTATTTTCTCCTTCAAAATAACATAACTATAATAACTTTAAATGAAACATGGATAGTTGGGAAAATTAGTTCAAAAGATGTAATAACAATATGGGAAAGCAATGAAATATAAATTGCCAATTAAGAATAAGTAGGGTTTCATGCATAATTAGAACAAAGACCGGTACTTGCTTGCTGTAAATACGGAAGCATAAAAGAAATCTGAGATAAACAAAACTAAGAAAGAAGGATAAAAGAATGGAAAATTGATATAAAATAAAAAAAATCTGTGAAGAAACTGAGAAAGTAGGAAATTTAAGGAAAGCAAGAAAACTGAGAAAGCAAGAACACTAAGAAGGCAAGAAGGAAAAGATAAGAAAGAAGTAATAAAGGAAAAAAAACCATTGTTCACTGATCAATTCACCCTCTCAGAAGATTAAGAGAAAAGAAGAAAACTGAGGAAAGAAAATTTTGAAAAAAAAAAACTCCTGGTTTCTTTTGAGACGTGGTTCGGTGGATGCTTTAAGATATGGTTGATCTTTGGAGATGGCAGATCCACTTTGCTAGGGTTTTGCTTGCTTCTTTTTTTTGAGCAAAATAGAAAGGGGATAATAGTTGAGTTAATTCGGGAATGATTAAAATATTAGCTTTAATAATTTAACCCACATTGCAGTAAAAGTTCATTCTTCCTTTCTTTCTCTTCTTTTTTTTAAAATAGGCCATGGCCGGGTGCAACCGGGGTTTGAACCTCAGAACGTGCTCACTTCAAAGAGATTTTACTACTTTGCTAAAACGTCACTTGCAGTGAAAAGCCCATTCTAGATAAGATTATAGTTGTTGACAATTAAGATAGTAAACAAGGTTACAATGAGTTTGATATTGCCATCTGCATTACTTAACATGTGGTGACAACTAATAAAAATATGGGGCAATAATAGCCATCCACATAACCAGAACAAAATGGAGCATGTAGTTCCATCTAACGACCACCTTTTAAAACAAGTTACTTGATTATCCTTAATGAGAAAGAATTAAATGCATGGTTTAGTGCATGAGGTCCACACCTTCTTTGTTTTTGTATTTTGTCCTTAATACTGGAACCTACAACTTTGTTGTCTTTGCCTCTTTCCCTCTTATTTATTTTTTAATTTTTGAACGAGATAGCTATAATCTTTTAGGGGAAGTAATAAATGGAGATTAATAAGGACGTATAGGCACTTTTAAATCAAATAAGTCCTTTTTAGCAAAATTAACAATCCTTTTAAAAAAGGAATTTTGAGAAAAAGAAAAGTCAAAAAAGCTGTGTTTTGGAAAAGCCAAAAGTATGCCTTCTCTATGATAGAAGCCACAAGCTCATCTCCCATGATCGCTCATGTGATATGATCTCTAACTGAATTATTCTCTCTGTTTCTCCTACTATAGGTTATAAATCTTATCTAAACTTTCTTTTATACATTCATTATATCCTAACTTCTTCCAATAAATTTATTTTAAATACTTACATTTTTTTGATGAGTTCTCAAAAAATTTAAATGACCAAACATCTTTAATTAAACAAACGGTCTTTCTTGGAAAGAGCTTTTGAACAAGTCCTTTTGGAAAATGACTTATCTGCAAGCAAAAGCAATACCATTCACACTGTTACTGGAAGCCTAGTAGTATTATTGTAATTTTTTTGTATATTTTGTTTGCAATATTACCATAATTCACGGTTATTGCACTCGCTTATTTTATTTCTATTGTTTAATATAGTACAGATTACCACAGTTCCTGTAAAGTCACTGTAATTTCTTGTTGTTGTTTTATTCTTTGATACATTGTAAAGAACATTTTAGGAACAATAATACACTTTACCGGTTACATGCACAAAGTCATCCATGAAACACTTTTAAGAAGCTATATGTCTTATAATTGGTTTGTTTCATTTATTTGATTTCATTAACATGAAAGAAGAAAAAAATTATGTAATATGCAGGACTTGAGCTTTCTTCCATGGCACAACTCTTATTTTTTGAGTTGGATTTTGAGATGTCAGTTCTTACTCATAGTGTATGCATCTCCTTTCAGGTAATACTACTGCTGTTGGATGCATCATTGCAGGAATTGGGGATTTTTCTTTGGACCTCTTTGGATACTCAATGGCACTTACTTCAGTACTCTTCCAGGATATCCACATTGCTTTAGGTCTTATGATATCTATGTGCCTAAAATGTGATCTGAAGCTGTCTTCCTTTGTTAATCTTCTTATGAGGGGATGCAGACTATGTATCTAATACTGGTGGAGAAATCAGGAGCAAAGGATGGCCTCTCATCAGTCGAGCTAACGTTCTACAATAGTTTGTCGCCGCTTCCATTTCTATTCTTCCTTATTATAGCAACTGGAGAATTTCCTTATTCTCTATCTTTATTGTTTGCAAGGTTGGTACTCTTATGTTTCTGATTCATCCTTATCCTGTAGATCTATGTTTGAAAATTTTAATTATAGCGTTGCTAGGTAATGTGGTATAAAGTGCCCCATATTTCACTTATATCCTGCATTCTCTAAATTCCATTCATTTTATTGTTTTATTTTACTTGTATGACCTTGCTTCACAGTATTTGCTTCTGATATAACAACAATGACAATTACAAACAGAACTATAGACCAAATTCCTTGGTGCTGGCTGGATGAATCCTTGCCCCACTTTTACCTCTATCGAGGGCCATTCTGTTAACTTTGCAACATTAATGTCTTTATTTTATAGCCACTATCTAAGTTTTTTTTGTCCACATTCTTCCCTGTAGATCATCAACAACAACTCTATTGTTCCTTCAAATCCGCACACAATGGGTATATAGTGTACATTCCTCAATACTCATCATCTCTTCAACTGATGCCACCATTAGTTTCAACATATGTGCAAATTTCTTTCTATCTTCTTTCCATTGTCAACTACCCATCTCAATATTCTAAATTTCTCATCCAAGCTATACTCATTTTTGGACTTTTTCTTGATATCCAACTTTCTGACCTATAGGACATGGCTAGTCTTGTAGCCATCTTGTAAAATTTTTAATTCCACTTCAGGCATAACACCCTACAAGCATTTATCCACCCTTGCTCTTCTGTGGAAATGTTCTCTGCACTATCACCATCATGATAATCTATTGATCCAAGCAATAAAAATGATCTGCCCCTCATTTCATTTTGTCTTGCTAAAGCTATATTTCATTGGTGTCTATTGCTTCTCATACTGATGCGGACACTCGGAGCTGAAGAAGGCAAAAGCATGCAAATCCAGATTGATTCACGCAGTCTTATGTATTTTTTCTTTTATATGTTTTTTGGTTTTATTAGGAGTTGGAAATTGTAAAGGGTGTGTTTGGTTGCAAGGAAGTGGGCGGAAATAAGGAAATGGGGAAGTATAATTGCTCACTTCCCTATTTATCCAAACACTGAAAAAGGAAAATAAGAAAACTTCTTTTCCTTTTTTCTTCTCTCTTTTACACAATCATTTCCTTACTTCCAGAGTGCTACAGTTAATTTTTTGGTCATGTAAATCTCATTTATAATCAGTTGTAGCATAAAACAGTTAATTTTTTGGTTATGTAAATCTCACTTGCATTCTAATTACAATCAATTTTTTATTTTTTTTAATTAATTTTTAATTTAATATTATTTTGCGGTCAACTTTGTGGTCAACTTTTCCACTTCCACTTTCCATTACCATCCAAACACCGAAAAAGACATAACATTTTCCAAACCACACTTCCCAACAACATCCAAACACCGAAAAACTTACTAACCAATTCCCAAGTTCCAAAGGGAACAATACCACTTCCTCACTTCCTTACTTCCTCACTTCCACCCTTAACCAAACAGGTAGTAGTTTAGTCCCTCACCGGGTATATCTGGAAAATGAGATGTGTAAAGTCTATAAATAGACTCTTAGACTGTTTGAAATTTTAATGAAGAATTTGAGAAAATTATCTTGTGAGAATTTTGTTATCTTAATCTGTTTAGGATTTTTCTAATTATCCTAAAAAACCCCAATCTCTCTATTTCTCTTTCCTTCTCACCGTCGTCGCAAGCTCCTCTCTTTTCTTCTCTCAATCTCTCTCTCTCTCTCTCTTCTCTCTCTCTCTCTCTCTCTCCCGCTTTCTCTCACAGCAAACAAAAAAAACCCATCTCTCTCCTCATCACAGCCACCAACCCAACTTTCTCTCTTTTACGACAACACCACTACCACCGCCCTCCACTCTGCCTACTCCACAATGACAACCACCACGCCCAGGCCCGATATCCCAGCACCTCATCCGTTCATCATCGCCGTCAACTTTATTCTCCTCGACAACCAAGTCCTTGCTTCATCTTCATACCAGCAGCCACCCACTAGCAACACCACCCCTTCCTTTGTCGTCGCCGGCGATTGCCTCACTGACCTCTTCAACCGGCACTGCCTGACAATGCACCTTCTCGAGCGTCAACCTAGCACCGAGGCCTGCGCCTCTCTTTCCTTTGCCTCCATGCTCGAACGGGAGCCCATCAGAGCCGCCTCCTCTTCGTGGTCGACCTCGCCTCCTCTGTCACTGACCGTCGATGACCTACTTAGCCTCATCATCTTCCCACGGCACCGCCACATCTGGTCCTCTCTAGTTGCCATCTGCACGAGAGAACTGAAGGAACAGTTTGGGTTCGAATCAAGCCAAACCCACATCCACCAACGATTTAGGCTTAAGTCACTCAAACCCAGTTCAGATCCAAACCCGAACTCGAGTTCCACAAACCAGTTAAAGAGCTTTCGGGTTTAAGTCGTAAACCCATGAAGATGATCCGATTCGCATGCTACAGTAACGAGTTCAGTACTTAACAGACCCGTTAGTGCACCATCTTCATTTTTGAACCTTAACTTGCATATCCGGACTCCGATTGAGGCAATTTTCATGCCGTTATAATTGTGACGATGAGATCTATGCACCGACATACACTACACATGAGATCCCTGTGATTCTCAGTAGATATTTTTCTTAACCCAGTCTTTTATTTGTGAGTTGAAATTCGTCTCTATTATTTTATCAATTATATCTGCTGCCACCGAAAACTATAAGCTTGTGAGCATCTGTTATCTTGTGTTTGCTAATCATTTACATTGATTTTGCAAGCTTTTGTCATCACAACTGGTAATTACATTAGCTTATTTAGATTACAAATGGTATAACTACACTTGTATGTTTTATAAAATTCATTTGCTTACATATTAGTTTTAACTATTTTTTCTACCTAAGATCGTATAGTTGGTGAAATGTAACAAAGTTTTGTTCTATCACTTATTTCTGATTCATACACGTATCATGTTTCACATCAATTTGGTATCAGAGCACAGTTAGGGTAGGATTTGCATCATGTAAGCATTTGTTAGAAAATTTTACTGCTTTCTTCATTTAAAAAAATCATCTAGTTTAGAATTGCATCTCTTCATCTTCATTTAGACTTTGTGTAAAATGCCCACCCGTAGTGATAACCTCTATGTTCTAGGAGAGTCTAGTCAAGTTTTTCCCACTTCTATCAAGTCTCAACTTACCATAACACTTGCTGACATAATGACTCAACTTACTGTCCTAGCTCAGACGGTAAGCGAGGTGTGTAAAGACCAACAAGTTGATCACGAGAGATTGACTAAGTTTGAGACTTCACAAGAACAACCTAAAATTGAGGAATACCCACTGCCACCCAATAACAATCATAATGCAACTAATCCTGATGATCAATACTTGAAAGGTATCAAGTTGGATGTCCCCACCTTTGATGGACGTCACGATCCATAATTTTTCTAAACTAGCTACAACAACTCGATAGGTACTTCACATGGTATCCCCTTCTAAGCTAGAAAAGTCAAGTTTGCTGCCATGAAATTGACTGGCTAAGTCAGCCAATACTGGATCAATGTGGAATCGATGAGTATCCCAATGTCAGGAACCTAAAGAGACTTAGTCTGTCATGAAGGACAAACTTAGGAACAAATACGTGCCAGCATCCTACTTCGATCGTCTTCTTGACGACTGGCAACGATTCACCCAAGGTACTAAGTCCACCAAAGACTATGTGACTCAATTTGATGAGTTTCTCATTCATTGCAGTACCTTCGGCACAAAAAGTAGCACCCAAATTCTTTTTCGATTTAGGTTGGTCTTAGCGAGCTCTACTAAAGAATTGTTGCCTTGAATAGTTACCGAACTTGAAAAGGCTTATGTTAGTCCAAGATGTAGATTCTGTTAGGATCAATCATACCTTCAAGAGTCTGATCGATTCCGAGGAGGGGCGAAGAGAGGATGAAGAAATGTTGGATTTGGGTTTCTTTTTGTTAGTCGTTCTTTTTTTAGAAAGCAGGAAAAGGGGGTTACTGTTGGAGGAGAGAGTACAGTAGAGGAGGTGAATTCATGCCAGGTGCTGTTGAAGATTGCCAAGGAGTCTACGACGAAAGGCAAAGGAACAGCGGGCAGAAAAAAAGCAGCAGCAGCAGAAAAAGACAGAGGTCGGTCGACCGGTCCGGTCGACCGACGTGCACAACGTGCACAGGATTTGAGCGGTCGACCGGCCGGTCGACCGCAACACTCTGTCTGCAGAAGACAGAGCTCTCGGGTTGTTTCGGTCGACCGGACCGGTCGACCGGAGAGGCTTTCTGCAGGAACCCAACTCTCGGGTTGTTTCGGTCGACCGGACCGGTCGACCGACAGTCGGGTCTAGGCTGAAAACTGCTGTTTCGGGAAGTTATGTATTTAAGCCCTAATTGTAATTTCTAGGGTTGTGTGCCTAGAGAAAAATAAGCTGCGGACTCTCTTGTGTTCATAGAGATCCAGAGCTATTGTAATCATCTTCCTAATTGAAACTCTCTCCGTAGATTGCCCCGAAGACGTAGGCATTCAGGCCGAACCTCGTTAAATCGTGTGTTTTGTGATTGTGCGTTCTTCTCTTGTGATTTCTGTGATTTTGGGTGTTCTTTGTGGTTGTGGAGATAGTGTGATTCTCTGTTGGTTGTTGTCGGTGCGCACAACAAGTGGTATCAGAGCTTCAGGCTACGCTTGGGATTCTGAGGATTCGAAGGGCTCCAGATCTGATCAGGTGGAGATCGTGTGTCGATCTCAGGTCAGAGGTATTGGTGTTCGAGGAGATCGTGTGTCGATCTCAGGAGGACGCAAGGAGGGCTTGTTGATTAGTGTTTGGAGTAGATCCGGTGAGAAACTCGATCTAGGTTTCAAGAGGCAGGTAAAAATCTCATTTTTATCTGAGTAGAGATCTATCTTCAATTTGGTTATTCTTCCGCATAAATAGAGAATCAAAGGTAGATCTCAATGGCAGAAGAAACTACTTCCGTTAAAACAATGAATCACTCAAGGATTGAAGTTGTTAAGTTCAATGGAACTAATAATTTCGGGATGTGGAGGTGTGAGGTTATGGATGCATTGAATGCACAGAACCTCGAGGACACGCTCCTATTAGAGAAGAAGAAGACCACTACCACTGATGAAGAGTGGGCGAAGATGAACAGGTCGGCATGTGGGTTGATACGTTCATGCTTGTCACAAGACATCAAATATCTTGTACAACATGAGACGTCAGCTAAGAAACTGTGAATACTCTTGAGAAGAAGTACCTGACAAAGAGTGTGGAGTCTAGGTTGCAGCTGAAGAGTAAACTGTATCAGTTCAGGATGCAGAAGGGAAGCACAGTAAACGAGCACATCAACCGATATACGAAGCTTCTTACAGACTTGCTGAATGTGGATGTCACTGTAAGTGAGGAAGACAAGTCAGTCATTCTCCTGAACTCACTCCCACCGGAGGAGTATGAGACATTCACTATGACATTCATAAATGGAAGGCAAACCTTAGTTTATGATGAAATATCGTCTGCACTGATGAGTTATGAGACAAGGAAGAATGAGAGACATTCTGGTCAGTCAAGTTCATCAGCGGAGGCTTTGGAAGTAAGAGGCAGGAGTTCATCAAGGAAAGGCAAGGAGGTGAGAAGAAGATCAAAGTCTAGGTCGGGCTTCAGGGATCTTAAGAAAAACCAGTGCATGTACTGCAAAGAGATTGAGCACTGGAAGGTTGACTGTCCAAAGTACAAGGGAAGAAGAAGGAATCAAAGTGAGGCAAATCTGGCAAGAGTGACAAAGGCTACAAGCGGTAAATCACAGGCAGATGGAGCAGATTCAGATTCTTCAGTGTTCTCTTTTCAGTGACTACTCCTGTTGTAGGTTACTCGGGGATAACGAGTGGATCCTGGACACAGGTGCTACATATCATGTATGCCCTAATCGAGATTGGTTTACCAGTCTTGAGAAGTTGGAGGGGTGTTCGGTCGTCATGGGCGATGATCATCCGTGCATCATGGAGGGTGTAGGCACTATTCCGATCAGGATATTTGACGGGATGGTGAGGGAGCTGAAAGAAGTAAGATATGTACCTCAGCTGAAGAGGAACTTAATCTCAGTAGGAGCTTTGGAATCATTGGGCCTAGGAGTGACTATTAAGGAGGGAGTCCTTAAAATGACAAAGGGTTCGATGGTGGTGTTGAAGGCTGATCGCCGGAGTAACCTGTATTACTTGAGGGGTAGTACAGTGACAGGACAGGTGGCAGCTTCTACCAGTCAGAAGGAAGATCTAACCCGGCTATGGCACATGAGGCTGGGACATGCAGGGGAGAAATCGATGCAAGCTCTTGTGAGGAAAGGGCTGCTGAAGGGTGCAGAGACCTGCAAGTTGGATCTATGTGAACATTGCATCATCGGCAAGAAGACGAAGGTGAAGTTTGGCACAGCTTCACACTGCACCGAAGGTATTCTTGACTATGTTCACACGGATGTATGGGGACCTTCCAAGACTGCATCAATTGGAGGTAACCACTATTTTGTGTCGTTCATTGATGACTATTCTAGGCGATGTTGGGTGTACACCATGCGACACAAAAGTGAAGTCCTAGAAGTGTTTGTGAAGTGGAAGGCTAATCAGGAGAGAAGCACGGGAAGGAAGGTCAAGGTCCTCCGTTCTGACAACGGAGGAGAGTACAAATCAGATCCTTTCCTACAGCTATGTCTAGATGAGGGCATAGAGAGACACTTCACAGTAAGGGAAACTCCGCAACAGAATGGGGTGGCTGAAAGAATGAACCGGACTTTGCTAGAGAAGGTTTGGTGCATGTTGTCAAATGCAGGATTGCCAAAGAAGTTTTGGGCTGAAGCTTTGGGATATGCATGCCATCTTGTGAACAGGTTGCCGTCGTCTGCAATAGGGGGGAAGACTCCTCTTGAAGCTTGGTCAGGAAAAGCTGCTATGAACTATGATTTGCTACGGGTCTTCGGATGTCCAGCCTACTACCATGTCAAAGAAGACAAGTTGGATCCAAGAGCAAAGAAAGGGGTGTTCGTTGGCTTCAAGCGAGGAACTAAGGGGTTCAAGATTTGGATCAACAGGACAACAAGTTCATACTCAGCAGGGATGTCACATTTGATGAGGCTTCGTTGATGAAGCCTACGGTCTCTCAGCAGGTGGAGACCAACAAGACCAAGGAGCTATTGCAGCAGGTGGAGAGTGATGCAAATCCACCATGTCTAGAGGATTCAGTGTCAGTGAGGATCATTCCTGAGGTGACACAGGGAGGTGATCAAGTTGCAGAAGAAGATGCTGAAGTTGTTGAAGAGGATCAGGAGCAGGTCATGGGTACTGTTCCAGATCCTACTGCAGTTGAAAGACCACGGAGGAATACTAGGAGACCAGGCTGGCTCACCACCGATATGGTTATTTCATATGCACTTCCAGTTGTTGAAGAGGCTATTCCATCTACCTTCAGAGAAGCTGAGATCAGTTCAGAAGCAGATATGTGGAAGGAGGCCATGAATGAAGAGATGCAATCTCTTTATAAGAACAACACATGGGAACTTACTAAGTTGCCAAGGGGAAGAAGGCCATAGGGTGCAAGTGGGTATTTGCTAAGAAGTAAGGATCTCTTCAAGAAGATACAGTGCGCTACAAGGTAAGGTTGGTGGCTAAGGGCTACGCTCAGAGAGAAGGAATCGACTACAACGAGGTGTTCTCCCCAGTAGTTAAACACTCGTCTATTCGGATTCTATTGGCCTTGGTGGCGCAGAATGAGTTGGATCTTGACCAACTTGATGTGAAGACCGCCTTTCTCCACGGCGATCTTGAGGAGGAGATCTATATGACACAGCCCACAGGTTACAAAGCTTCAGGGAAGGAAGAGTTGGTATGCAAGCTGAAGAAATCGCTGTACGGTTTGAAGCAGTCTCCTAGACAGTGGTACAAGCGATTTGACAGCTTCATCAGGAAGAAGAAGTACACAAGAAGCCATTTCGATCCATGTGTGTACTACAACAAACTACCATCAAGTGAATATATCTATCTACTTCTTTATGTAGATGATATGTTGATTGCTTCTAGGTCAAGATCTGCTATTGATTCTCTGAAGAAGATGTTGTCGTCAGAGTTTGAGATGAAGGACCTGGGGGAAGCAAGGAAAGTATTGGGCATGGAGATCACAAGAGACAGAAAAGCTGGCAGAATAAGTTTGACTCAGAAGGGCTATCTGGAGAAGGTACTGCAGAGGTTTAATATCGGGAAAGATACTAAGACTGTTAGTACACCAATGGCGCCACACTTTAAATTGTCAGCGAAGATGTCTCCAAAGAGTGTTCAAGAGCGTGAACATATGTCTCATGTTCTATATGCCAATGCGGTGGGTAGCTTGATGTATGCAATGGTGTGTACGAGGCCAGATATTTCACAGGCAGTCTCCATGGTGAGTAGATACATGCATGATCCTGGACAGGGTCATTGGGAAGCTGTGAAATGGATTCTGAGGTACATCAAGGGAACTGTTGATGTAGGCCTAGTGTTCGAGAAGGACGACACCGGAAAGCAAGAGTGCATAGGGTATGTGGATTCAGACTATGCAGGTGACCTTGACAAACGCCGGTCGACGACGGGATATGTCTTCACATTCTCGCAGGCACCGGTGAGTTGGCGCTCCACACTTCAATCTACATCGCTTTGTCGACCACAGAAGCTGAATATATGGCTATGACAGAGGCCATGAAGGAGGCAATTTGGCTTCAGGGGTTGCTCGATGACTTGGGAGTGGAACAGGAGATCTTGAAGATAAACTGTGACAGCATGAGTGCCATTTATTTGGCAAGGAACCAAGTCTACCATGCAAGGACGAAGCACATCGATGTCAGGTATCACTTTGTTCGGGAGATTCTGGAAGAAGGTGACATTGACTTGTTGAAGATTCACACTTCGGAGAATCCGGCCGATATGCTTACAAAGGTGGTGCGGGAGTAAAGTTTGCTCACTGCAAAGACTTGCTCCAGATCCTTCAGGTGAATTGAGCTTATTGAAGCTCATGAAGATGAACTACGGATGGCTTGATCCCTTGGGCAGGGGTACGTAGGCAACCAGATTGGTGCAGCCGCTGTCGAGTCGATGTTCGGCTCAGATTTGGAAATCTTCACCGAGGTGGAGAATTGTTGGAGGAGAGAGTACAGTAGAGGAGGTGAATTCATGCCAGGTGCTGTTGAAGATTGCCAAGGAGTCTACGACGAAAGGCAAAGGAACAGCGGGTAGGAAAAAGCAGCAGCAGCAGAAAAAGACAGAGGTTGGTCGACCGGTCTGGTCGACCGACGTGCACAGGATTTGAGCGGTCGACCGGCCGGTCGACCGCAACACTCTGTCTGCAGAAGACAGAGCTCTCGGGTTGTTTCGGTCAATCGGACCGGTCGACCGGAGAGGCTTTCTGTAGGAACCCAACTCTCGGGTTGTTTCGATCGACCGGACCGGTCGACCGTAAGAGGGAGTCGGTCGACCGGACCGGTCGACCGATAGTCGGGTCTAGGCTGAAAACTGCTGTTTCGGGAAGTTATGTATTTAAGCCCTAATTGTAATTTCTAGGGTTGTGTGCCTAGAGAAAAATAAGCTGCGGACTCTCTGTGTTCATAGAGATTCAGAGCTATTGTATCATCTTCCTAATTGAAACTCTCTCCGTAGATTGCCCCGAGGGCGTAGGCATTCGGCCGAACCTCGTTAAATCGTGTGTTTTGTGATTGTGCGTTCTTCTCTTGTGATTTCTGTGATTTTGGGTGTTCTTTGTGGTTGTGGA